>BGZK01001460.1:0-148389 GCA_005406025.1 Eumeta japonica
ATATGAAAAAATGATGAGAGTGAAATTTTAAGATGCGCGCGCATCTGTGACACAAAATTAACAGTATGAAGCTGTCTGCTTAACCGCTCATTAAGTCTCGAAAAAAAAGCTACCAACAAAATAGAAATTGAACCTCGATATTAGTCGCGCATGTTGGTACGCTCGTCACCTCTGATCACTGTTTTCATATTTATAATATTTATTTTAAATTTAAATGAAATTTTGCATGCATGTACAAATATGATGATAATGCAATATTATTATGACGTAGAGCTGATCTGTTGATGGAGCTGGAAGGTGGCCATAGGAACTCCGTAATTAAACGACGCAACCCCATCGAGTTTGGGCTCGTTTGATTCGTCTTGACGAGTACTTTGGTACTATATGGTAACCAGAGTCTGATGATGGAGCTGGAAGGTGGCCATGGGAACTCCGTAATTAAACGACGCAACCCCATCGAGTTTGGGCTCATTTGATTCGTCTTGCCGAGTACTTTGGTGCTATATGGTAAACAGAGTCTGATGATGGAGCTGGAAGGTGGCCATGGGAACTCCGTAATTAAACGACGCAACCCCATCGAGTTTGGGCTCGTTTGATTCGTCTTGCCGAGTACTTTGGTACTATGTGGTAACCAGAGTCTGATGATGGAGCTGGAAGGTGGCCATAGGAACTCCGTAATTAAACGAAGCAACCCCATCGAGTTTGAGCTCGTTTGATTCGTCTTGACGAGTACTTTGGTACTATATGGTAACCAGAGTCTGATGATGGAGCTGGAAGGTGGCCATAGGAACTCCGTAATTAAACAACGCAACTCCATCGAGTTTGGGCTCGTTTGTATATCTTCCCGAACAAGTATAACTTCTCACGCGCGTACATAAGTACACGCACCCAATTTTTTTTTTTTTTAATTTATGAAAAGATTTATCACCACTCTTGATATTGGCATCCATATGATACTTATCATTCATATTTTTTAGAGTGTCTTGCTTCAATATATTGTACGGAAATGGGAAATCCCGTTTAAATCGTCTCTTTAATCTTAGAGACAATTATTTGTATTCAATTTACTTACATTTGGTTAGTATCTTTATAATACAAGTATAGATTGTGACAGCACTTGATCTAATACTTCTTGAAAATTACGTGAAATTATTTTATAATCTTCTGTTACATGTAGTTTATTAAGAATTGACAATTTGCAAGAATATAATTAATATTTGACATACACCAGAAAATATTTCAACTACTTTAAGAATCCATTAGCATTTTGTATGATTTTCAACTTTCAACTGAATAAACGTTTTTAATTTCATCACTTTATTGCCGTTTTTGCGTTATTTATTTATTAACAAATAATCAAATTTAATATTTGAAAAAAGTTTTTTTTTTATCATTTTGTTAGCGTCATAAAATTATGAATAAAAAAAATCTTAAATAAAAATTTTATTTCTTTACAATCGTTTTTTTTTCAAACATTTAAATAGTTTGTTAAGAAATCCTTTTTTATTTATATCATAATAGACTGTTCTCAATACAATAACATTTTAATCAAAAATTTCAATATTTATTATCTTAACAATTTTATATTAATTCTAATTTACATTATTCATATTTTTTGAAATTGTTTAAATTCCAAAAACAACCATACGAAACAAAGGGTTAATTTTTTTTTTTCGTATTTTTGACTGTACATTTTTTTTAACACTTGTTTATGAAATAATAAAAAATACGTCGGTTTCAAAATCTCATCCCGAATTTAATGTGCTATCGTTTATATTTTTAAGAGACCTATAAATATTTTTCTCAGATAACTCTCTTTTCGACTAGATTATAAAAATTGGTATCTAGTCGCGTTTCATGGCAATCAATTCACATGATTTAAAATCTGTGTGACATTTATTTATTTATGATTAAGTGTACAATTACAAGTGTCACAGTAAACTTATTTATATTTGGATATTTTTACAGATCAGTCTACATTAAATCATTACCTTGAGCGTACACAACGGTGGGCACGAAAAATAAAAATTCTATTCCACTGCACCGTGTGTGCACAGCACACAGGACTTTGTTCTTGAGACTGCCATTAAGATAACAATGTTAGCAATTTGATGGGCCATACATAAGCGACTGGCGCGTGCTGCATCGAGCATTCTGGTGTCTACGTCTGCCGCAGCGACCGCTCAAAATGTTAGCCCCTAAAAGGTATTTACGCGGCGATCAAGAGTTTCAAGTTGCCGCCCATTTGAATTTCGGACAATACATGATCCAATGTATACGTAAAATAGACAAAAACCTCAAGGCGTTGGTGAGTAAATGCAAACTTTCTCATTTTACACTGTCTGATAACAGTCATACAAAGGACATTATTGACTTAGCTGTTTGTACGCTTCGTTCTCCGTTAAAGTCTACCGCTTGATATTTATATGAGCGAAAGTATTTATAAAAAATAAACAATTTTACGCAACTACCTACATATATCCGATCCACGTAAGGCCCGTTAGATATATTTTTTGAACAGTACCCAACCATGCTGTTGTATGTTTATTAAATATTTTTTTACGTTTTCTATCGTTCTTGTTAGTTATAAGTCCGTTAACAAAATAGCGCTATAACTTCGAGTTCATATACACAGGTTATATCCTACCCAATTATTAAATGTCTGTATGTCGTTGAAAAAATCTGTATAAGTTGTCGATTGTTGTGCCAGGTTTTTACTACCCCACTACCGAGGAAAACCCTCCCACGCTTATTTTAGATCAGATTGAGAGAATCGCACCACAAGCACTCCAGCGCTGGCCCAGTGCGGGCCGGGGACCGCCAAAGACCATGAGCTCCGATGTTATAATAGCACTGAGCAAAACGTTTAATATGATTTGAGTTAAAAACCTCGTATACAGTCAATTCGCTTGACCGCTCAATCGCCAATGAACAGGATCGAAACCGGTACCTTCTACACATTTCGAAGGCGACGTTTTTAACTACCGAGCCCCTACCGCAATATTTATTAGAACTCACAACTGAAATTATACTAATTAGTTATATCTATTTGAAAAATATATTTATGCGTTATTTTATGGGTTACCGAAATTTTACGAAGATTCAGTACACAACTAAATCTCGAAGACGTTTTCTTTTTATTTTCATTTCTGTTTAACCAAGATTAAGCTAATAGAATACTTGTATAGTAAGAAATTCTAAAATTTAGTACTATCGCTGTTTAAAATAGCAGGTTCTCAATATAAATAGAAATCAATTTCCTGAGAAAAATAAGATCTTGATTTTTATTATATCACAGATTACGACGAAACAATTTTTTAGCTAAAGCGAACGTTTTGCATTTAATGAGTAATGTGCTAATAAAAAATGTCATTTTAAATTAGACAAAATACATTTACTTTTAATCTCCTTCATTCAATAGAACATGTAAATGAAAGAAATATTTAAGTATTACATTCTGCGTCAATAGAGCAATGAAGAAATGATACAAAATTACTTAGTTACCTTCTAGATTACATAAACTCTAACCAAGATTACCCTGTCTTTCAAAATAATTACCAACGGAGTCGCAGAATGTAATTATGCAACACTATTGCAAATTTCACTTAGCATAATTAAGTATTTTACATATTTCAATTTCACTTAGCGTAATTATGAACTACTGGTATTTTATATATTTCATTTTTTTATGTTTCAATGATTTGAAATCATCTGTTCGCCACTACAATGTCCTACTTTTTCTTTTTCCCCAATGTAACAATATTTGGAAAATGCTGGTAAAATGAAATTTCGACCGTCGTTTTATACTTTTTTATGCATCCATTAACAAAGTTATTTTAATAAAATGCTTTCTTTTACTTTTTGCTCCACAAACGGCAATGGCTGCATCGTCATACAAAGGTCAGTGATTACATAATCATTATTCTTGTTATGTGTTACACGTAATCAACTATAAATATTAACATAGTTTTCAGAACAATTTATAAGTAATTTTAATCCGATAATTTGAAATTTTCACATCTTGAGACATTAGCGAATTCAACATCAAGCTATCTTAAAGTGACTATTAAAACTATTAAGAAATATGCAAATATATTCATGAATTTAATTCATATGAACAAAAAAAATGTATCAAAAGCAACAAAGACAGGTATTTAGTTACATGATAAACAGATCTGATGATAAGCACCAGGACAGGTAATAATTTAATAAAAAGGCTTACAAAAATGAGTGGATAATTACATCAGCTAGTAGTATCAAATTTAAGTAAAACTTGTCAATTAAAATAAAATTTCTTTACATTGTATTCTTAATTCTGAAACAAGTCTCACACTCGAAAAAGTGTGATAATGGTAATCGATATCGGTAATCGGCAATATTCGATTATCGTAATCGGTCTATTTGAACACAAATCAATAGAAATTAGAGACTTTCTGTACAAATTAATTATTAGTTTCAAACGTTTATTGGACTTTGAACAAATCGGAAACATTTTCATGTGTTATTTTGTCGTTGATCTCGAGTTGTATTTCCATGCAAGATAAAAAGGAAAAACAATGGTTGATATATCTTTTGCGTTGTATTAGGGCTTCTTTAACATTTTAATTTCTCACTATTTGATGTTATACATTTATATCCTCGAATATGTACACAAATGTATATACATTTTTGAACTCCAAAAGATGAAATGTATGTAAAAATTTTTAGAATGTCGAAAACTCGATTTTAATTGATTCATTCATTTGGAAGTTTTTGAAAACGCTTTTTTTTATATACCAAATTAAAACAATTGAACAAACGCAATAACTTCTCAGGATTTCAAAAGTCGACATTTCATAGATCCTCCATTTTTCAAAATCAGCAACAAAACGACATATTACTAAATTTTTAAACATTTTCAATTTTCTGTAAAGCATTAAAAAAAATTATCCTTAATTATTACTCATAGTTTACTAAAATGATAGTCTATATTTATGGAAAATGCTTTTACTGCTTAAACCCTTTTCAAATAATTGATTCGTTTGGATATTATGTAAAAGAAAAAAAATAAATTTTCTTCCATAGACATCTCTCACTTAGAAGAACCGATTTCAGTGCAGTCACTGAATTCAACGTAAATTTTTAATGAAGAAAGCTTTTTGATTTTAAAATTTATATTTAAGAAGGTATATATACAGAAATTAGAAATTACTTACGATCTTCCATCAAAATATACATTTCAAATTTTGAATTTTTTTTAACACTTTCGAACACCGCTGGTACGAATTATTATACAACTTTAATCGTCTTGGAAACGTCTATTGTTTATTTTGAATTCATACTTGCACTGTCATCGCAAATCAAATTTGACTTTAAAAAAAAATAAATCAATAATTACTTTAGACTTACTTTATTATTTACATTATTAAACTCTAGGTTTCCCTAATTATTTTAACAGATCCATGGTGATACCGGAGAAGTGACGACGTACGGAGAATTCCTCCAAGATGTAGCAAACATTTCCGTCTCCCTGGCTGAGCTCGGTATCGGCAAAGGACATACTGTGGCTATTTGTAGCGAAAGAAATAACACTTTCGTGGCGACCGCCCTGGCCGTCATCTGCACCGGCGCCACCTACACCCCGCTGGACGTGACCGCCGGCAAGGGTAAGGAACCTATCAATTTACTGGTTATATGAATAGATAATAATTTTGTTGCTGCCGTCCTCACCATGATGCGTACCGGCGCCAGCTACATCCCACTGGACGTGGCCAGAGCGAAGAAGAACCCTATCGGTATACTAGTGACATGAACAGATAACACTTGTATGGCGGTTTTTGTATTCGTGGTTGTGAACATTTTTTTTCAACTTATTATTAGAATTCTAAAAAAAGTAATGTAAGAAGACAGAGAGATCGAGAAGTATGCACTAAGGTTCAATGACTTTGAGACAAAAAGAGACAGGAAGACAGAGAGAAAAGTATACACTAAGCCTAGTGTACACTATACACTACAGCATTCTTCGTTACGATTACAGTTTTTTTCATGTTGTTCCCATCCGCCGAGAGCCTTAGTGTAACGTGCGATAAGGGACTTCGTTCTAATTATTACTTGAAAAGATTGCAATATTAATCTTTATGAAATTAAAAGCATTAATTAACCTATAACGCAGATCATATTAATCCATTGTCTTGTTTTTTTTTTTGTTAAGCTATTGCATAGCTTCTATCGCGGACCTTGAGCGTGGAGACCGAATCCAGAAATTCCGTAACGAAAATAACCTAACACCCCCCACTCCGACCGGCACAGCGGTGATACTTTTTACTTTTGCCATCTATCGATGAATAGCAGAACTTTTAATGGTTTTTTTGAAATATCATGCTTGTCTCTTTAATTCAGCAACTCGCCTCTAGGTGGCATTGGTTGTATCGGCGTTACTGCGCATGCATAATCCCCCTCTTAGCCCCGCAATCAGGTGACTCATGCCTGCTTAGAGTTTCGGTGTTAGGGCACCTCCTCAAAAATAATACTGCATAAATAAAATAAATAAATAATTATAATTGCATAAGTTGATAAAAATACTATACAATAGCTTTACCAGGCAGTCCCCGAGTGCCACACGTGTTTTTTTTTATTTCATAGGTTACAAAATAACACTTGAAATACGTCATAATATTTTGCGAATTTACACTTTACCGCTCGTTTGGAAAGCAATTTTTCCTTAAGAAAAACGAGTAAGAAACTTAAGGGTAGCTCTTTTCTAATTTGCTCATACATAGCCAAAACATATACAAAACCATTAAGAACGAAACAGCCCGATAAGACGTCGAGCCGCTTATGCCCATAGATATTTGTCTTCCCAATATTCAGAAATTGTATAATACCCTTTTTTACGGAGTGATTGTTTAATAGCACTCTTAAATTTTTATAGCGGTAAATCTTGTAAATCTACAGGAACCTTATTGAATATGCGCACACAGAGCCTTCTAAATAAATTTATGACTATACTCAGTCGACTAATATGTAAAATCAGTTTATTTTTATTTCTGGTATTGAGTTTATGTCGACTATTATTTCTTTTATACATTTCTAAATTTTTTTTTACATAAAATAAATTTTCATAAACTAATCAAGATGCCAGGGTTAAGATTTCAATTTCTTTAAACTTTTTTCTAAGAGATGCACGAGGCCCGAACTTGTAAATCGCGCGAACGACCTGTTTCTTCAGCACGAAAATTTTATGAATATTCCCAGCGTTTCCCCATAGCAAGATGCCATATGTCGTCAGACTATGGAAACAGCCAAAATAAACCAATCTAGGAGTTTGATGTTTGATAAATTTCTCATTATTTTTACTGTATAGGCGGCAGAGCTAAGCCTTTTCGTCAACTTACTTATATGAGGACCGCATTGAAGCCTATTATCTAACGTGATTCTCAGGAACACGATTGCATTAACAAACTACAATTCTTTGTTATGTACTGAAATAGTTCCGGGATCCAAGTCTTACACTTGCAAGTGAGAATCTAATACTTTTTGTTTTCATTTCATTAAGAAGTAGGTTACATACAGTAAACCGTTTCTCTACCTTAGAGATAGCATTGTTCACATCGTCTTAAGTAGGCTGTTGTCTTTTAACTTTGAATAACAAAAAAATATCATCTCCAAACAGTACTATCTCATGAACATCCTTAACAAGGCTAGGTAAATTATTTATGTAGGCTAAAAAAAGTAAGGGACCAAGAATTGATCCCTGTGGTACATCTATGTAGAGTATAGATCCAGACGATGCCATTGACATCAACTTTCTGAACCCTGTTACTCAAATACGACTTCAGAAGGTCGAGTGCCCGGCTTGTTACTCTATAGTGACATGTTTTCCCAATCAGAACTTCATGATAGATACAATCTAATGCCTTGGAAAGATCGCAAAATACGCCAATTTTATCCTCCCAGGGTCCAAAATGTTCAATTAATTAGTATAAAAATATACTAACAACTGATTTAGGATTAATTTTTCGAATATTTTACTTAATGGCGGTAGTAAAGATATGGGCCTAAAGTTATTGGGACATTATGCACTACCGCATTTAAATAATGGAATTACTTTACTTTCTTACATCAAATCGGGAAACACGCCATCAGCTAAATACTTATTAAAGATAAACGCCAAATGCGACGCAATGTAATCTATAATAGAGTTTAAAATTATAATAGAAAGACCATGAATATCGGCAGTCCTCTTCGTGTCTAAAGATTTAAATGTTTTGATAACCTCTTCAGAACTAACATGTTTAAATTTAAATTCCAAACTAATGTTACAAATCGGACTATTTTTCTTCAGTAATATTCGGCAAGAGCAAGAAATGAGTTAGAGAATTGGTAGTAGAGTAGGAGAAAT
Organism: Eumeta japonica; assembly: GCA_005406025.1. Lineage (NCBI taxonomy): Eukaryota > Metazoa > Arthropoda > Insecta > Lepidoptera > Psychidae > Eumeta > Eumeta japonica. The sequence continues at coordinate 8,381 of BGZK01001460.1, forward strand.
TGGTGGAGAACAGGAATGTCAGTAAATAACGTTTCGAAGACCTTAGCAACCTGTGTTTTCGTTCCAGGTTTTGTCATTTAACTTAAGTTTAAAGTCAATAACTCGGCCCTTGATTCTTCTGGTCTCATTGTTCATGACATCTCAAGTCGTTTTCATAACAATATTGCTATTTTTTTATTTTATTACTTACGTGTTTGACTTTAGCCGCGATGCAAACAGCTTTAATTTTTTTTAAATATTTTGTTATGTATTTGGCAAACCTTTCACTATTATTAAAATTCCTTTCGTCATAAATCTCAGACGGTCTCCTTCTACTTTTATTAATTCTCACTGTTGCCCAATCGCTAAATGATAATGTTTCATTTATTTTAACTTTTTTTGCTTCATTCTGCTCTTTGTTTGCTGCAGCTTTATTTGCTCATATTCTGTTTTTACCAAGTCAAACATTAAATTATACATCTCATTCGAATCAACACAACACTGAAATTCCGGAATTCTTCGTATGATATTTTCTCTAAATTGAATTAGGCGCTTTTCGTTCACCGGTACACAATTTACGTTTCTTTTTAGACTTTTATTAAGCGATATTCTAAAAGACGCAAATTGACCGCTGTGGTCAAATTTTAAATTATGTATTATATAGATCTCTTCTGTGGTTCAATATTTTTATAGATGTTGTCGATATAAGTTTCACATGTAGAAGATATCCTCGTCGGAACTAAAAAGAGATTGAACAGATTATAACAACCGAAAAATTCCAAAACTCACCGCCGCGGTTACTGGCATCCAATAAATGTATTTTAAATTCTCCACATATTGCTATGTTTTTACTTTTTGTCACTGATTTTACATAAAGCTTGATTCATAACAGCCTCAAATAAGTCATAGGAGGAATGGTCTGTATACGCTCATTACAACTAGTCGTTCGAGCTCCACACAGGCTATTTCAATAACCCGCTCAACAGAAAGGCTCACAATATCCGTTCTTATCTTAAACTTTAAAATATTTCTTATTAATATTAAGGATCCGCCACGTATTGATCTCTCTTTTTGCCGAAGGAGCTAGAACCTGGTGATTGACAAAACCAAATTAGAGCTGGTAGTTCCGAGCCAATGCCGTAATATACAAAATATAAATATTAGCATAGCTCATAAATAGTTCAATATCCTGCATATCTTGAATGTTTTGATGCACCATATTGATAATACATTGATCTTTATTATTAATTTTAAATATGCTATTAATATTTACATTTGTATATAAGTATTGCACTAATTTTGTGCGAGATAATGCTTGAGCCATTCTCTGTTATCTTATCATTAGTGTTAAAGTTATTTGAAAATAATTGTGTAAATTCATTATTGCCGAGAAAACCCTGTCTGTTCTTATGAACTAATTTAAAGGAATTGGTTATTCTCTTTGTCGTAGCTGCCCCTTTAAATCCGTAAAACTCTGCACTATACCAAATCCCACAGATTCAAGTGACCCGCAATCGCTCTTAGAATTAAGTCCTGCTGTATTATGTATCAGAACGTATATTAAAGGCTAATAATTTTTCTAAATGTCGCTTAAAATAATTTTATAGGAACATTCTATTCTTTGTCAAAATAATATTATAATTAAATTTATTGATGTCCAAAAAATACATATTTGCATCATTATGCCGCCATGTCATGTTATACATTAATATATTTAATTTATGGGCATGGTTGAATTACTTCTTCGTTAAGCCACTAGCAAACGGAAAAGCACACAAAAATAATTTGATGCTATTTTGATTGGACCACTCTAGGAGGTGGGTAAGTAAACGCAACAATCATTTCTTTTCTATCTAAACCAAAACAATTTCCAACTAATATAATTATTGTTGTATTTTTGTTATGTGCATGATTTAAAATTGTTAATAATTTAATTATATGAAGCACCAGGTCTGCAAATATTCATTATAAGGTGATTCATAGGGCCGCTCAACATAGGGCCCAATCCGATACCTAATTCGGAATAGATTACGGTCCCGTTCTCATTATTTATAACGGCGTAGAGTGTGTCACCAGTGAGACCAGTGTGTGACCAGTGGGTCACACTTTAAGGCATGCTTGTATTTTCTTTGTTATGTGCAATACTCTGCTCAGGTTTTTTATTGGAAGCTGTGCAATCCAAGCCATCAACCGACATGTCGCTTTTTAATCTAGTATCTAAATTGTAATTAATTTGCTGCTACTGCTCAATCCGAGCAATCAATTCTACTAAATTATTTTGTAAGCGACCCATTTGGTCCTGCAGACTTTGACACTCAGTATCTCTTTCGAATAATTTTGTTACATAATTATTTACAGATTTGAATAAATCTGCATTTTGCTTTTTGTAATTATTTTTTTTTACCTTGAACTTAATTGTCTAATCATTTTTTGGAACGTCTGATAAACTTACTTAATTTTAAAAAAATCCTAATTTTTTACTACTACTTGAATAAAACAAATATGGCTTCCGAATATCACGTCGTGCAGTACTGTCCAACATCGAGTCACACAATCTAACGGTTTCATTCACCCTGCATTTATCCAGTTCATGCTGCGATTTGTCCATATTTATTTTACAAATATGCATCTCTTCTTGAAGCACTTGAATCTGCAGCAGTGACTGCTCGTTCTGATTGCGACCGTCGTCCATTTCGCTTACCAGTACTTGCAAGTGGTTGTGCTGATCAGTTAGATCATTACATTTTACATCCATTTCGGCTAATTCACCCTTTAACTTAGTATTCATTAACATAACCAATCTAATTTCTGTTTCGTGATTGTCGCGTTCGCTTATAAGGCAATTAATTACACATTTCTTTTGACGCCTTGAATTCAAGAAGTGCAGCCCTCAACTTTTGTTCTAAATTACAGATTGAAGGTAGCTACGACTCATGATTTACAAAGTGAATAAACCCGAACGTTAAATTACACGTAATTAATTGACACAGTTAGGTATGTGGATACTGCTACTACAAGCCCACAAAATTAATTAATAGATTCAACAGCAGTATGTTACAAAATTTAACAACTAACTAAAGAAAGAAAAAAAAATTAAAAATAAAACTAGATGAAAACAAAGAGAGGAAGAAAAAAACGCATAAAACAAAGTGCACTAGTACGGATCCGAACCCGGGCACCCGACAAACGCGTCGTTATATATACTAGACAATTAAGCTAATCCGTATTATCAAAAGTTAAGCGAAAATAGTTTAGTTATTATTTAAATGATCACACAATATTTAGGGATAATCTGTTGTAATATAAAATATATCATCATGTACATAAAAATATTCACATACACAAATATACATATAATATACACATAAACCCTTCTTATAATACTGACAACAAAAAAAATCAAGTCGATGAAGAGGTTAAGATTTTAAAAATACCTCATAAATAAAATTATTTAGTTATTATTTTGCCAATGATTTATTTCAAGGAATTAGCCATTTCGTTTCTCGATTGAAAATAAAAATTGTGTTATATTATATAAATAATGTTAAGTTGTACACCAAATGTATCCAATAAATGGCCCAGAATAGAATTTTACTTAAGTTAAAAATTTGTAAAATGAAAATATACTCTGAATCAAATAAAATTCATTATAGAATATTTACGTAAAAATTAGGATTAAGCACTTGATATTTAACAAGAAAAAAGGTGAAATTAATTATTTACGGTAATCTCAAAGCAAGTGTAAATATAAGTAGTACGCCCACCTCGCACGGCAGCCAGAGTTCGAATCCTATAATGTCATATAGATGTATGCTTTAGAAGCTCATATAGGCTCATAAGTTACTAGTAATATTAGTATTATTGTAGGCCATCGACTGGCACCTATGACAGCCAACCAGTCATTTTCATATAAAGCCCGCTAGACTTCGCGCTACTCTATATAGATTTAGTGGCTCGCTGCGAAGGCACACTCTTACGCCGAGAGCTCACCAGATATCAGAGCATAAAATAAATATTTTTATACAGTCTTATAAACGAGACTATACATATTGAGAATTAAAGACACAAGTGGATGAAAGTGTCATCAATATATTGTGTCTCTATATAAATAACGCCTTAAGATCAATTAGATTAAGGTGTCATTTATGTAGGGAGACAATACATTGATAACACCTTCATTCTTTCATGTCTTCGATTCTATTGTGTAGCTAAAAAGACTGATGGGCTCCTTAATTTCATTACCTGGCTGAACACTCGTCGTCAAATTTGTAAAATAAAAATATAATTTAAATATACACGTCCCTAATCCACTAGATGTCCGAAATAATAATGCAGAATTTCTGAGGTTTAAGGGGATTAAATTGAAAACGTGATGAGTTCAAAACAACAGCTCGTTCTACAACCGACTCGTCTCATCGCCGTGGCAGGAGCAACGCATTAGTGGAACATCGAGATATATCTCTCTCACTCATTTGGGCACAAATGTCTATCAGTTTATTGTGAGGTGTGATGTTTAGAAATTAATAAATTGCAATCAATTCTGAAAATTATTAATATCCTTCGGAAATTGATAATTGTCACGAAATCGATACTAGAATCGGTGCCCCTCTGTCGGGTCTGTCGTGGCACTTTCATATGCTTATCTTAGAATAGAAATACATTAACAGAATATCATTAGTAAATCGTATTTAAAAACAATGCACATAACAAAACAAATACATTAATAGACAATATTTTACTAATATTTCCGTGCCATGTGAGACCGTTCGTATGTTAGATAAGCGAATTTTGATAAGACTAAATATACATAAATAAAAAAAAGTTGAATTTGATTTATTAGCTGCTGGTTGTTGTTTTACGCAATTCTAATTAATAAAGTCACTATTACACATCAATTTAAAAAGCTTCCACATGTAAAATTACAGCTTCCCGTGATGCTGTAACACTTTTTTTTAAGGAATTTTCTTATGAACGTATCCCTAATCATGCGAAAACGACTCATTATTAACCAATTTAATTTTATCTGTTCGTATTAATAAAATAGTAGGAACATTTTCTTTGAGTATGATACAATTCCTTCATTACCTTTCAGCCGTCGTACGCCACAGTTTAGAAATCGCGAGACCGCGCTACGTGATATGCTCGAGGTTATTCTGGGACAACTACAAGGACGTGCTGAGCTCCTTGGATTTCATCGAGCATTACGTGCGCTTCGACGACGTACCGGAGGACGCGACGGCGTTCGCAGCCCTGCGGAGCAGGCGCGTGGACGTGGGCGCCTTCGAGGCGGCCGCCGTGCGCGGCGCGGACGACGTGGCGATGCTGCTGTACTCGTCCGGCACCACGGGGCCGTCCAAAGGCGTCCTCCTCACACACCTCAACCTGCTTCTCAGCTGTAATCCGACCCAGTGAGAATTCACTTTTTTCATTATACCTGTCGTATTTAGCTTCTAATGATTTACCCTGTCACCATTAAAAAACGTAGATAAAGCAATATTTAAAAAAAATTAAAGTCGAAAAGAACACGCCGCCATGCTTTTTTTTTTTATATTAATACAAGGCACAAATTTTAGACTATTACCAGAAATAACTTTAATTTACAAAAGCAAAAAAAAATACAATTCAAATTTATCACCCATTTTATTTGCAGCGACACCTGACATATCTAAAAAAAAAACAGAAAAAAACTAAATAAACACATTCGTAAATAATGGGCTAAGTTTACTTATACTGTTAAGACAACTCAGACACTTTTGTTCAAAACTCTTCGTTTTTCTCGATATTTTGATATTAAATTTGTTATAAAAAAATTTTGACAAACTTGAAAGAGCTCATTCAATAGGCTTCTATTCTTCATAAGTTTGTTTGTATTCAAAACTGAATCGAGTGAATTAATAAAACTAATTGAGCTAAATCGTGATCACATCCTTGCGGACCATCTACAGGCCAACTGACAACAGCAATATTTTTTCAATGAGATTTGTTGTTATAATTATATCTTGTGAGAGATTTGAAATGTTATCAAGTTTGAAGAATAAAGATTTCTCTTTATAATGGTGTACTTTTTACACCAAATGAGTATACTACATTATTAAAAATAATGATTAAATTTGAGTAGGCGTCATGTTTTCTGTTGACCAAATAAATGTAATGCCTAAGTATATATTAGGCGCGTTGCAATGTGCAACAAAATAATTTTCTTGAAATATCACTTATAGTTTTTAACCTTTACTGTAAACGAAAATAAGCTCCCAACTTTATGGGAGCTTATTTTCGTCGACTATTTCCTTTTTTCCAATTTAAAAAAGAAGTTACGTGGTCGTAGATTTGTTGATGACAATCAAATGAAGATGGCTGTAGAAAGCCATTTTGACTGCAAAGAAAAGGAATATTTTTTGGGCGGTTTGAAGGCGTTATACACCAGATGTGAAAAATGTATTTCACTTGAGGGAGACTATATTGAAAAATGAAAATGAAATACTCATACTTTTCTTTCATTTAATGCCTTAGGCCGCGGACTTATCAGCCGCCCCTCGTATCATCTTAAAAGACGGCTATGTCAAGTAATAGACAATAATAACATATAATAAAAGTTACCGGCAACAAACTCATTCCCACTTTATATTGAATGCCCTTCATATAACAGGAGACAGAAATTCAGTTACTGTTCAGGAATATAAATTGCATGAATTGCATATTTTCTATTACATAGAATAACTTTGGTATTATCGACTGAAAATTGGATTCTTTTACCAGTATTTAGTCCAGTTCAGTGACTACAATTTCAACAAATACACCATTACCTAACTCTTCATATAATTCACGAGACTGATAGAAGCAAGGTGAGAATCCAAAGTTGTTGAGGATGAGTGTGCACGAATAAAATAAATAAATAAAATCTAGACAAATTTTAGAAGACATTTTTTGTTACATTTCTCCTAAGAAACTTCATATTTAGCAGCTAAAACTTTGATCGCTCGTATCGTTATCTCAGATTTCTTATGTTTCAAAAAACCCAAAACAACATTCCCTTATTTTATGAATAGGATGCATTCTTAGCATACGGAAAAAAATTATAGATGAATACGGAAGATAGATGAGAAATAAATATTAATAAGAAATAAATGTATTACATAAATAAAATAGACGGTATTGTATATTACACTTTACATAAGAAAAATTCATTTTTGTAGTGACCGAAATTGTAAAAAACATTCGTTGTCTATAAATGTAAATATTTATAACATAAACGTGTAGCTTTACACTTTCTTGCTTTTCAGGCAACATACTAACTTATATAACTTTTAGCAAAGAAGGCATTTACCAACATATTATCAAATTCTGTTTCAGTTTCTGTGACAGCTCCATAAAAATCCTATGCAGCATTGGCCATTGGTACCACAACTTTGATTCCATGGGAGCGTTTGTTTCTCTCAGTACCGGAAAGACGTTAGTCTATTCACTAAAAATTACAGAGGATAAATATCTCTTACCAATTATCGACAAATACAAGGTAAGTGCTCTGATAAATATGTAAATAGCACTTTATTCTTTCAGGTTTTTAATGTTAAATGTACATTTTTTTTGTTTTACCTACTTGTATGTGTTTACAGGTTGAAATGTTATTGGGCATTCCAATAATAATTACGACCCTCTTGAAATCGACTTTATTAGAGAAATACGACTTGAGCTCATTGAAGTTAATCTATTCTCGTTCTACTTATTTGCATGTAAAGGCCATCGAAGCTTTAAAACAAAGGTACTTACAGCAAACTAATTATGCTCACGATATTCATTATTTATTATTTTAGCATTTTCTAATGATAAAAGAATAAATAATAATTATTCATCACCAATCATCTTTTTATCATTTTTGTAATACAAAAAAATCAATTCGATCACAATCATTAAACAATTACACAAACCATGTGCTACTGATTAGGAGCTAGCGAAGCGAGTCCTAACACTGTTCCATAACTCATACATAATTCTGGAACACTTTATGAAAAAACTATCTCGCCTCTAGATTAGAAAGTTAATCTAATATTTTAAATTAATATCTAAATGTGTTATCTGTCGTTAATATGTCATTTCATGAACAATTAGGAAATGAACTCTTCAACGGTGGACAGCGTGGACTTGAAACTTTGCATAAGATAAAACTTGCGAGCCCTCACAAAGCCATGCTTTTTATTAGTTATATAACAAAAATGTCAACAAAAAATAATTGGTTAATACCACACAGACTACCTCACTTGAAGGACATCATCCAGGGCTACGGGATGACGGAGGCGGGCGAGCCCACGTCCGAGAGCCGGGCGCCGCGCGGCCCCCGGCCCGGCAGCGTGGGTACGCCGGCGCCGGCCACCACGCTCAAGGTGCAGGCTGACACTCTACTCCATTATTATCGTAAAATTTAGGATCTAAGTGATGTGTTACATTACATATGGTATTTTAAAATATTGCAACAATTTTTCTATAACAGCGTTCGTTTTTGTGCTACAGCTATCTACCCTCATTTACAATTTTTACTTAGATTTGCGTTTTTTATTGGACACTGAAACAAATTTTGTTGTTGTTTTCGATATGACTTCGTCAAGAAGATGTTGTATGCTTAATCCCAATTGTTTTTGTTATATTTGTGGTGAATATGTATTTGCAAAACATCGAAAACCTACATCGGACTTTGTAAAAACTGCGTATCATCAATACGCAATTTGACAATAATTAGGTAACTCGTGAAAGATTCTAATTTTATCAAATCAATGACTAAAATCGAATCCAAAGCTTGTAATTCATTTGTATCAGTTATGAGTAATTTCTTAGGCAAAAAGAAATCTCTGACGACCACGTCGAGCTTGTTGAGTCCATGCTGCCGAAGTTGCAGGAACTAGGGCGCAACAGGAGCATAAAAATCCACTCGCATTTAGACCGATTTCCACAAAATCTGGGTGATTTTAGTGAGGACCAGGGTGAAACATTCCATCAGGATTATCGGACAATGGAAGAGCTTTATCAGGAGCGGTAGGACTCACATATGATGGCAGACTACTACTGGAGTTTGCAACGAGATCTACCTAAAGTCGTTCATTCAAGGAAATCTTATAAAAGATCATTTGATAGTGTTATAGAAATTTTGTTATCATAATAAATTTTCTGTATTTTTTTGTCAAAATAATAAAACTATATATTTCAAAAAGTAAAGCTGTTAGCAATCTCCCAGTATTTTTTTCGTAATCAAGGTCATAGAAGTACCCAATAAATATAAAGGAAACAAGACTTGTGTTGAACAGTGTAATTAACCTGTATACTAACCTCTACACCTGTATACTGTACTACTATTTACATATATTACGTTTCATTACCAGTACTTATTAAGGTTCCGCATGTCCCATTGAATAAAGCGTTATCCTTATAGGATCTTTGAAATCCTTGTAGAATTGTGAGAATGGCGGCTACTTTCGGGCGGAAAATTGAATTATTTAAAAAAACGAACTTTCGAAACTGTACAGTAGTTTCAGTTATGACAAACAAACTTGGCGCAGATTTAAATAAAAAGACGGTAAACAAGATATCCATTTCGCAGATCTTCTCCACTCCAGTTCAACCTGCACTTATCTGGTTTTTAAAAACATATATTCAATGTTTCTATAACCGTCCAACGCGTTCCATTACATTGTGAGTCTACAAAAAACAACAGAAGTGACGCTTGAAGACTCGTTCGGTACATAAGAAACTAGTGTAATTTATCTGCTTTGTGGCGTTAGCGATTTGTGAACGTGTATGCTGCGAGCTCGTCACGAATATAAAAATTTCACTGCGAATAAACAACAAACACTCGCGTCCGATCCGCGATTCGAACAGTAAGTAACAAAATGTAATATGATTATTTAATACTAAAGACTAATATATGAAAATGACTTGAAGCATTAAATCACACATTTAATACGATTAGTGTCACCCAAAAACGACTCGTCATTAAGATAAAGTGCATAATTAGAATTGAATGATTAAGGATAATTTTAAACACTTTTTTTGTTAATATGTTTGACATATTAACAAAATGAAATAGACATCGACAACGCGGCGTCGTGACACGTTCGCTACGCGTGTGCGGCGAACGCATTCACTAATAGTCTCGCTCGAAATATGTTCACGAATTGCTAATGAGATATTTAAGTTAACAATGGATGTTTTCATTTTCCTCCATATTTCGAATTAAAATTTTTCTTGCACAAAATTTTTTTGTGTAAATCCTACATCATATTATGGAATATATTCCACCTCTACGATTTAATAACAATCCGGACAAAGCAGCGGTTCGAGCGTCATTGAAAGATAAATAATCGAACTGTTATACTTTTAAAATAACTCATATAATAATTGATTGTTTTAATCATTTATTCGAGCGACTGTGAATAAGTATTTTATAATCATAGATCGTGGATGTCGACACCAGAGAGCCTCTGGGCCCCCGCACGACCGGCGAGATCTGCGTCAAGGGGCCGGTCCTCATGAAGGGCTACGTCGGCATTCCGCGCGAACAGTACCTGGACGAGGAGGGGTTCCTGCAGACCGGCGACCTGGGCTACTACGACGAGGACCAATACGTCTACATTGTGGATAGAATTAAGGATGTTATTAAATACGTTGGTTTTCAGGTGAGAATTTAAATGTATTAAATTAGAGGAACCCTCGGCTTCACCAACCTGAACGTCTTCCTATGTTTTAAATTGTTTCTCTTTCTTTTTTGTCTTTTTCTGACTTCGTCTATAATTCGTCAGTTACAAGTGACAAAATCTGTTTATAGAATTACTAAAGTTAAGAGAATTACTTACATCCATAAATACAATATTTATGAATGTAAGTATATGTACCTTACAAGTTTTCCTCAAGAATAAGGAAATTACATAGTGACATTCTACATTGTTATTAAATATTTCAAGGTGAATAAAACCCCAAAAAAATTGTAATAGTCAATGTTATGATATAAAATTGACTCCATTTCATGATTAGTGAAATAGATAAGACGTTTGAAAACACCTGACAAGAATCCACAAAAAAAACATACGTCACAAAATCGTCTGTGGATCCCATAACAGGTGTCCCCAGCTGAGTTGGAGGCTGTGCTGCTGCAGCACAGCGCGGTCAAGGAAGCTGGAGTCGTAGGGCGGCCACACCCCGAGTACAGTGAGCTGCCCACTGCATTCGTAGTCAAGCAGCCTGGTGTGAAAGTAACAGAACAGGAGTTGATCGACTTCGTTGCATCACAAGTAAATACATCTCAGATATAAAAAGAAATATTTAAAGACTTCAAGAAACGATAATTATTAATGCAAATAATATCAAACCTAATAATTTCAATATCTAAGCAGTGCTTGTTATTGTTATCATGATTAATTGAATTCTTATTTAGTTCTGCACATCAATTCTTATTATATAAAAGAGACTTTCCAAATATATGTATGCAAATTTGCGTTTGTGTGACCTCTTTGATTTAGTGTATATCTAAATCAAAGAGGCTCTAATAAATCATTACTCTGAAAAGAATCAAAATTTAAGAATTAAACTTTAAAATTTATTTTCGTAATTACCACGAAATATGACGAAAATAACTATAAACTCGAAGAACTCGAGAGACTCTCTGATACTCATCTAAACATTCTAGAGTTCTCTGAGCTTGGAAATGGTGAGTTTCGGAGCTGACCTTCCCGATCCTCTGTTTCTTGTGACTACTATATTAAACAATGATATGTAAATGTCAAATCGTTGCAAGTGGTATTTTTTACCTTATTGCATTTCGTAGACAGATCATTTAGTTTCAAAATCTATAGTAGAATTATAAACCTGTAGAAGTTGTGAATTTATTCTGTTATATCTAATTAACTGTGCGTGCTCTTATGATAAAATTTTGTATACGTGTAGAAAAAACTCTGAATTAAATGATAAAAGACATTTTAAAAAGTACGCCTGTCTATTTGTCTACTTGCACACATCTCTGAACTCAACAGATTTTAATGAGATTTTCACTAGCAGTTATCACTTGGCTCGAGCAGAATGCAAAAATTATTTCATTTAAAAGATTTCAGGGAAAAGGTTATTTTCACGGTTTTTGGAGTATAATATACAAAAATTAAAAATTCTGTCGCACTTAAAAAACTACACCACCCTAAAGCAATATAGCCTGCATTTCATTTTGATACTAGCATTTGTCCTGACTTCGTATAAATTGGAACCGTAAGCGATATCGGAATCAAAAGCAGGATGAGCATTAAGATCGAGAGCCAGAACCGAGACCAAAATTCAGAACGGGACCGGATTTAGAATCAATAACTTGTCTGGGGTCGAAATCAAGAAAGTAACGAAACCAAAATTAAAAACAAGAACGAGATTGGGATTGATAGCAAGATGTATTTATATAAAAGATGAAGCAGCACATTCTACATACACGCGGGCGAAGTCGCGGGCGGAAAACTAATGAAGTCATGGTTAAGCCGCAGTTTGTTTGTAGCGCTTAGTAATTTTCTGTGTATATAAAATAGCACCATTTTTGATATTCTTAAACTATTTTGAAATTATAGCATTTTACAGATTTCCTAATTATTTTCCTATCATTTCGTTTAAAAAACGACTACAAAACTGATTTAGAATATTCATATAGGAATTTGTAGAACACAACGACACATCATTTAATATTTTATTCATTTCTTTGTTAAATAAAAAAATGTGTAATTAAGAAAGGAAACTAATAAACATTATTAATATCGATTTCACATCTTTTGCAGGTATCACCTTGCAACTGCGAGGTGGATTAAAGTTTGTATCAGTATTACCAAGAAACCCGCGCGGAAAACTTCTGAGAAGGGAGTTGAAAGAAATGATAAAGGATATGGATTAAATCCACTAAATTGACATCACGAAAGAAATGTCATTTAAACATATTTCAATACATTGTGTGTATTTAATAAATATTATAATTTTTATGTTTTCATTTATTGCTCTTCCTATACACTATTTAAATTTGTTAAATATACCTTAAATAAAATCCAGTTCGTTTAAACGAGCGATTCTTGTTTGTAGTCGTGCTTTTATTTTACACCCGCACTGTAAATGATGGGCTATAAATTAAATGACTTAGTTAAAAGATAGATAGAATTATTTTCATATATTGGCAATTTTGTAGTAGTAGTAATAAAATATATATTATTTTAGATCATAATATTCTATCAAAATTTTGTTCAATACTTACGCAATATAATACGCAAATCTCCGACGTCACCTTTTGTCGAGCCATCTGTTATAATACTTGAAGTTTGAAGAGCCATAATTAATAGCAGACAATTCATACAACAAACAGTCGAAGGCCTACGCCTACCGAAGTGATTTGTAAAAAATGTTAGCGTCTAAAAAACTTTTACGGAGTGATCTGGAATTCCAAGTGCCCGCCCATTTAAATTTTGGTTCACATATGATCCTATATTTACGTAAACTAGACAAAAACTTCAAGGCGTTGGTCAATACATACATAAAGATTACATATTTTATAAGTAGTCATGCCTTCTATCCAACAGTTTCAGAATCAATATATACCAAATCGTAAAACAATCTTTTCAAAAAATCTAAAATCTACAAAAATAAAAAAGTTTTATATAGATTTTATAAATTTAATGTTAATTGACTTTATTAGATGGGAGATGCATTAACTTTACAAGATCATTTGATACATTTTTAGAAAAAACAATTAAGGTGTACTAAGTTTACCTTGTGTTATATTTATTTACAATATAATAAATAACATAACGAAGACGTTATATTGTTTCGCTTAAAACTCCTTACATGCGTTTATCAGAACACGTACAAGTTTCATATCAATTCAAACTTTTACTATTATATTTTTCAATTATTCCGGCAAGTTAATATTTAGTGGGGTAAAGCGTAAAATTTAAATGCGCTCCGAGATAAGAAAAACTTAATTCGATTTTATTTAAGTTAAAACCTCATTAATAACTTCTATCTATTCTATCCTCATTATTTCTAGTTCAAATTTTAGTTAAATGAAAAGCAGAACGTTTGCCATTTCTTTTTCGTTCTCGGTAAAAAACGTGCTGTTATCTAACACTTATCGTGGAGAACGGGTTTGATGGCGATCGGGCTTCGGTTCCCAGCGCCTGTTTGCGAATGTGCATGCAGTCTTCGGTTGATCTAACAGAAATTTCACTTGTTTCAAATTGAAAGATTATTTATTATTAAACACGCCGAGTTACATTTTAGTAGTATTAACTAACCGAATGAGGAATGAGTGTTAATGACATGGGATCTGTTATTAAAATCAAAAAACAGAATGAATACATTCTTCGACCGTATTGAGAGCCAATAATGGTCCGTCTGGCTTAGAACAATTTCAACATTCTATTTTGGACTGCAAGGTGCGCGACACGATCGTGGTGCACACACTTCTCAGGTGCTACTATCGAATTGGGTCGAGGCAGGCCATGTGTACTGATTGACTGGTTTGCTTACGTTTATGTCTCTATCTCTGCTACTTATTCAAAACGATATTACTTCATTTTATTAAAAATTAATTACAGATTAATATTGTCACTTCATCTACATATAATAAAAATCACAAGTTAATCGTCGCGAACACTTGTGATCCTTTGCTTGAGAAGTCTTAACATTGATATATTCATTTTATACATAATATATATACAAACTGACCCGGCAGACGTCTTTCTGCACTTTCTTGTAGCTGACGTGTCCGTTAATGACGTGTTCGCAGCTGAGCTAACACAAATGTAGAATGATTTTTTTCTTCTTTTGTATCAATCGATGTCAGTTTAATTTTCGATTCCGATCCCAATCTCACTGTTGATTCTGATCTCGTCCCCATACTCGTTTTTGACCTTAGTCCTATTCTCTCGGTGTCGGCCCGCTTTCGATTCTGATCCTGGTCCCGTTGTCGTTGCTGCTCTCTGTCCCGCTTTCAATTCCGATTCCACTACCAATCACAGTTCTAATTTGAACGAAGCCGGAGATTAGTATCAAAATAAAATATAGGCATACTTGAGGATAGTGAGGATTTACTCTATGAGTAAATTATTTTTTTAATCGGTACAGTAGTTCTGTTCAATAATATAAATACATGGTCGAAGTCGGTGACAAATTCTAATAGGTATAATACGTGAATTAAGAAACATTCCAATCACACTTTAAGTTTCGATCCTGCCTCTTCAGTCGATTTCGACCCCAGTACCGTCCAGGTTCATATTTGGATTAAGTAAGTGATAAATAGGCATTGTGAATTTTATCTTTTTGTAACGTTCTTTCTTCCCTCCGTGTGTTATTATTGTTAGCCTAGTAGCTTGTCACTTCTTATAGAATGTGTTTTATTATTCCCATTTCATCGGTTTAAGGGTATCGGTTCTCTTGGATTATCAATACTTTAATAGAGACAGATCTATACTCGTATAATATCCTAAATTAGTATAAGCTTTCAATACTAACAATGTTTAAGGCAATGTGATTTACTATTATTAGAATAAGTACATTGTGTCTTGTATCTTTGGCCCTTGTTGTATCATAAATATAAAATTGTACGTGATGTGATTATCATCAATATGATCTATAATAACAATTGATTAGTCTTACCAGATATGGTGTTAACCTTTTAAGATTTTGCGTAAAAAATATCGGTTTTGTTTCAGCTAAAACAATGCAGTAGGTAATCGTCCCTTTGATCTATGTTGTTTAATATTAGTTTGAATTATCTTTATTTCAAAAGTATATTGTATCCAACTTAGAATGCTGGGTTAAAAACCTTAATAGTTTTTTTGTGGTTAAGAAATGGATTAGTGAGATAGAATGTTGAGTAAACCATTTATTGTTCACTTGGTCATTACTTTTGAATCTGGTGCACTTAGTCCTTAGTGTTTATTAAGTGCTTTGAAGTGTAGTTTGTCTAGTTGTTATATTCATGCAATGTAGATATAAATGGAGCGATCTCACCGGGATTTCCTTGACATCGACGACGTACGTTTAAGCACAACACAGATTTACAAAGTAAACAAACAAACACAACAAATGGCGTCGCGGCCGCCTTTATGCTCTCGCGCAACCCTTTTGTACCGTGTAATGTGCAGTGAAAAATAGTTACAATGTACGTTCTTCATGTATTTACTAATCTTATTTCACTATTTTGCTAACAATAACGGCTAATTACATATGTAAAATTAATAATATTTGAACGGCAATACAAAAACACTTGTGCGTCCTTCAACGACAGTCAGATAAATCAGTTGATGTTGTATTTTCATTTTATCAAAATTTTGCTATTTTGTGTTTAGTAATCTTTTAATTTGAATTGCAAACTAAATCATTTCAATTTAGTTTGCAATTCAAATTAAAAGTTTGTCGTAGAATCAGCTGCATAATTATTTTTGGGAAAATCGTTAGAAAAAAAAAAAGATTATTAGAAAGCTTATGAAAGCGATCAGTTGTCTTAGTAAATTGTACGTGAACTGAAATAATTTTAATTTTGCAACAATAAAAGTAGAATTTTGAAACTATTACAAAAAAAACAATGTCGCATTACGAATCGTAAAAAAGGGCCAAATTTTTTTTTAATTTCTTCTTACTTTTCATATATGTTAATTTTATCTAAATTTTACATAAGCATAACGCTTTGTAAACTATGTAATACATTTCAGTTTCTGTGACATCTGAATAAAAACCTTATGCAACGTTGGCATTGGTATTTTAACTTTGATTCCATGGGAGCGTTTGTTTGTCTCGGTACCGGAAAGACGTTAGTCTATTCATCAAAAATTACAGATGATAAATGTCTCTTATCAATTGTTGATAAAAATAAGATAAGTGCACGGGTAAATATTTAAACAACGTGTTTAAGTTTTTACTGGCAAATCAAGAGATTTTGATTAATTATTTGTGTGTGTTTTCAGGTTGAAATGTTGTTGGGCATACCGATAATTGTTACGGCCCTCTTGAATTCCGCCTTATTGGAGAAATTCGACTTGAGCTCATTGAAGTTTATCTATTCTCGTTTTTTTTACTTGCACGCAAACACCATAAGTGATTTAAAACACAGGTACTTACTGGAAATTAAATACGTACTTATATACAATAATTGTATTCTTAAGATCTACTAAATACATCAAAAAAACTACTTTAGAATATTAAAAACTTATAACAATAAACACTGATATTATATCTACATAAGTTGTTATTATATGATTTTTTTTTTTGATTAATTTGAATAATAAATATTTTTGTTCAGGCAAACTTTTTTCCAGCTTTCGAGTTTCCTTTTTTTGAACTCTATTAATTATTATTCATTTGAAGTCAGCTACTTAAAGGCATTCAACATCAGTACGTTACTCTACTCATACGAATAAAATCAATCTCTTCGAATATTTCATTAAATTTTATTTGTTCAAAAAGCGAAAAATCATTATCAAGAAAAGTTGATTGTTAATGCACCTCAGGTTACCGCACTTGAAGTACATCATACAGGGCTACGGGATTACGGAGGTGGGCGAGTCCACGTCCGCGAGACGGGCGCAGCGCGGCCCCTGGCCCGGCAGCTTAGGTGCGCCGGCGCCGGCCATCACGCTCATTCTCTGCTCTATGCTTTCGACTACATTTAAAATAAAAATGATGCCCAACATTCGATTAGACTTGGTATTTGGTAGAGAATCATTACGTATAGGAAAACGATCATTTCGTAAATGTATAAATATAAAAAATGTAGTGTAATAATTTATTTATCAGGAATTTATTTATTTATCAAGATTTGTGCATTATAACATACAATGTGTGGAAATTTTAATTGATTATCTTTTATCATATATAAGATATAGATCCATGACGGACAGACAGAAGGACTTCAATGTTCAGTAACAGATGACTCACCCATCTAGTTAAAGCCCGCAGCTCCACCAGCATGTACATAGAATGAATATCTTCATCTATTATATCAGTCAATGTTAAGCTCAATCCCGGTCTCGTTTTCGATTCCGATTCTAACCCCACACTTGTTTTCGACCCTAGTCCCGCTTTTAATTCTGATACTGATCCCGTTCTCGATTCTGTTCCCCGTCCCGCTTTCAATTCTAAGTCCACTACCAGCCACTATTCCGATTTGAACTAGCTGGGACAAATAATCCGTTCTACTTATTCTGATGCCGATCCCACACTCAATTTTGACTCAAGTCTCGTTTTCCATTTCGGTCCCGATCCTAGTTCTCGTTTTTGCTCTCCGTCCCGTTTTTCAATCCAATACCATTATCTGTATGTGGTGCGATGTGGTGAACAATATTTTTGTCAATCCGTCATAACACGAAGACCTTCACCAGAGAGGTGGAGGTCTAGGGAAATTTAAAATTTGTATTATCTATATATTTATAAGACAGAAATACGAAAAAATTAAAAACAACGATTTCGTGAAAAAATCTGCCGCTAAAGAAAAGTCATTTCATAAAGGCATTCTTATAACGAATTATAGTTTAGACTTTATAGCGAAAAGTTTTGGTGATTGCTATTTTACAGATTTTTGGTGTTGTAGTGTTTATTATGTTTATATTCCCCAAAGCACAATAGATAGTTGTTGACTGACGCCCAGTTTATCTTGTCAAATTGAAAAGAAATATTTGTTAATTATTTGCAAATTTTAGGAAATGGCTGGATGAAAATATAGAATAAAAACGATTAACTTTTATTGAGCTATCTGCTTTCTGAAATATTGAATTTATTACTGAATTAAAACAGAAGATTCAAGAATTCCAATGGATTTGATAGATCATATCCATGGAATAATTAATACAATAGAGGCTAATGGGAATATAAAAATATAATCAGAAAGAACCCATGAATATCTTCTGTATTGAAAACGATTACTCTAACAGTCGCAAACTCTAAAATAATCGTAAAATAATAATTTGAAAATTAAATCTTATTTACAAGCTTTTATTTAATTTCAACCAACCCGGTGAGTGTCTATGGGTAATCAAATTTTACAAGTTAAATTTGAACCAGTTCCCGGTTGTTGATTGAACTGAATTTTTTTCTGAACTGTCATCTGGGACCCTTGCTTTCTGATGATGGAACAAAAACTATTAGTATTTAAAGAGTTCCGTTAGGAAATTAGCTGCAAAGGGAATTAAAAAAAATGATAGAATATATAAATGGAAAAAATTAAATTCATTAAAAAATATTATAAACATATTTCTTTATATAGCATTGTCGGCGATCAACATTTAGTTTATCAGTATCGGCAATAATGTTTTAGTTTAAAAGTAAATGTTTATAAGATATAATTGTCGGCGATAAACACTTTATTTAATGTACATATATTGTATAAGGAAAAATTGTAAATTAAAAACGCTGTCGTCCCGCCCCGTCCTTTTCCTGTGGCGCATTTGCCACGCGCTCGCCGTGCTCATCGCAAAACAGTGTTAAGCGCGGCCAAGTGGCGCTGTATCATGCATCAAATGGATCATCAGTGAATCATATTAGTCGTGGCTTGCGCCTCCCCAGTTCACTCCGAATCAGCCAGATCGGCAGCAGAAGTGTGTAAAATAAGTGTGTTTTATTTTCGCCTTCAACTCGGCAGAACAGCCGAGGTATCCTTACAACATAGCGGCCAGATCGGCCGAAGTGTCCTTCCAGCGCATCGTCAATTGGAAAACCATTCGTTTCTATCGAAGGCCAGAACAAGAAGGCGATCTCCAACAAGCATACATTTAATAAATTTTACAATTTTGTACTTTCATTCAATGCTTTTTGTCTCATTTTCCAATTCTTTTAAACCAACACCTTTTGTTTGCACCTAGCCTTGTTTTTATTTCACATATGCACTCTATACGATTCAAACATTTTAAATTGATGCATATTGTATATAAGTGATGCATTTGTGTTTGTAAATCGTTAACGTCTGCTTTTGTAGAACCATCTGTTATAATAGTAGTAATATAAGGAACTGTAAATAAATTGGATACAAGTCACGCCGAACAGTCGAAAGCTTGCATCTGCTGAAGTGACTATTTGAAAAAAATGTTAGCGCCTAAAAATTTTCTACGCGGAGATCCAGAATTCCAAGTGCCTGCCCATTTAAATTTTGGTCAATACATGATCCAATGTTTACGTAAAATAGACAGAAATTTAAAGGCGTTGGTGAGTACGTGCAAACAGTTTTCATATTTTTTTAAATTGTGGTAGCCTTCCTTTCAACTTAACAGTTTCAGATTAATTCGTATCAATTCGTAAAATAAATGTTTTTGTAATTTTTATAATGAATTACGTGAATTTGATGTAAATAATGATTATATGCCTTAAAACTTTTTAAATATGTTTATCGGAACACATAAAAGTTTACATAATTTGAATTTTGTTCATATTTTCCAATTCTTATTATTTCGGGATCTATAATTCTAACATCTAAGACAAAAATAAAAAGGCTAAGAGCATGTCGGACCATGCTCAGTATAGGGTTCCGTAGCCATTACTATAACTAACTATGTATTTACGCTTTTTCCCATTTTCCCCTCACATAATAGGTACAAGCTCTTTAGTCGCCTATAACTATAGAAAAGAGTAGATATGTCAACTATTACTCTTAAACTAATGTAAGCTAAGGCGCATTAGCAAAAGAACGTATGTTCATAGTCCTTACGTCCTTTTATTGAGAAGCGAAGTTTTTCTGCAATAACTCAAAAACAATCCAATAATATTCAAAATAATTTTAATTGAAAGTGCTTTTTAAGCGTTAACTTTGTTACTTTATTCATGTTTTTTGACAGATGGTTCACAAAATAAAGGAGAGGGGATACAATTTCTGTAAATTTTTGGAACGATTGTTTCTCAAATTATTATAAATCTTAAAGTATTTTTAAAAAGACTGTCGAAATATGTACCAAACGTTGGTACTTGCTGAAAAAATTTTCTTCACCTTCTGTCACATATATAAAGTGCCCTCCCTAAAAATATTTAACTTTGTTAATTAACTATCAAAATAAGTAGAGGCTTATAAACGGCATCTACACTACTAATTTCGTCAATATATGTCTTGTAGTTATTGAATAAAATGCCTGTGATATACAGACGGACGGATGGACAAACGGACGTGATGACACTATAAGAATTCCGTTTTTGCCATTTTGGCTCGAAACCCTAATAATGAGAGGTTTCGTGGGACACCCAGCGGAAATGAAGTTCCTTTCGCTTTATATAAGGCTTTAATGTTAAGTATATACATTGAAGGTAATTTTGTTTTTATTTAATTTCAATATATTTAAATATGCCATTTTGTTTAACAATTTGCTACTATTTTAAAGGCAGTGACATAATCTCACTGTTGTAGAAATTTTGGTTCTTCCGATCAAAAAACTGCAACAGTCCTCTCTTAACATTAACTTACCTAACTACCTAAAGAATTTTGAAGAGACCCAAACATAAGAAAATTTGAGAACACATGGTAGGGCCATATGATGGGTGCATATACACTCCCCAACCAAACTCTCTCAATATTTGCTGAATGGCTAAATAGATGTGTGGTCTAGCGTTATTATGATAAAAACCAAACCATTTCTATTGATCAATTTCGGCCGTATTTTCTCTATTTCTTGCTTCAGTCTCATAAGCTGTTACCAATATAGATCCGAGTTGATAGTTTTGCCTGGCAATAGAAGCTCATAGTTATAATGCCCTTCCTATCTCACCATACATGTAGCATCAACTTATTGCGAATTAATCCGGGTTTCGCTATAATCTGTGGAGCTTGCCAACCTTTTGACCATGATTTTTTTCGTACGTTCTTGTCGTAGATAAACCATTTTTCATCACCAGTGATCAATCTTTTCAAAAACGGTTCGTTTTCATTACGTTTTAATAGAGAATCGCAAATAAATAACAAAATCCATCAGATTTCTTTCAGTGAACACGTATGGAACCCGAGTATCGAGCCTTTTTCTGTATCCAGTTTTTCTTGAAATGAGTCAAAACTGTTTTAGGGTCAATCCCAGCAGATATTCAGCTATGTCGTAAGAACTAATATGCTGACCTTGCTCTATTTTTTCCAAAACGGAATTGACTTTATTCATAACATATCGACCAGAGCGAAGTTCATCTTTTACATCAAAATTACTGGACGAAAAACGTTTGAACCAGTTTTGTGCTACTTTTACCGACACTTTATTAGGTCCATAAACGTCACAAATTTTTTCGCTTCTTGTGTCGCATTTTCCCTTTTGTAATAAAATTTCAAAATGTATCCAATTTGTACATTGGATTCACTCATTCTGGTAGCTAGAAAAACAATACAGAAATGGCGAAACACAGTTTGCACTTTTTATTTTTATTTTTGAAAAATGTCATCTACATATTTAAGGGTACCACAACTTGCCATATAAAACTGCACTACCAAAAAGATTTTACTGCAGCTTTTTACTTGTAAGATAAGAAAGACTTTTTCCTGTTATATTAAGTAACAGGAATAGCTAGATCGTCATTTGAGAGTAATGAAAAGAAAAATACAAAATAATACTTTAAGTAAAATGTTCGTTTACTTAAAATTGCATATGATGCACATTAAATAATAATATGTTATGTAAAATTGAATTATAAGTTATGTAAAAAAATGCTAAAGAAGACAGTGAATAGCGCCTTCGTTTTCTTTTTATTAAAAATTTTTCAAGTTCGTTAAGCTACACAATTATGTAATTTATGAAATCGATGATAGATTTCATTTTATATGTATAGAATGAATTTTTTAGACTTAACCTTGAAAATTCTACAGAAACGAATAAAAATAAAAAAACAATATTAAGAAATTACCTCAATAACATTATTAATTTCAAATGCATGTAACATGACAACGACAATAGATAGGTATTTTTACTAAAATGTTAAAAAACCAAAATATAGCCTTACCGTGCGCGGCTACCGCACACTTTATTAATTGAGTAGTAAATGTTAGAGAGAGAGTGAGTCGCTGAGAAATGAATGAAAGAGGCATAACGATTTTTCTTACGTGACGATTTCAAGCAACTAACACCTTCCGCAAACCGTGTTAAGAAATTTCATTCCAAAATAGTTTACCAAAGGTAATTATCCCGCAGTGGGATAAAAAACCTGTTACACTAACTTACAACTTAATATACAAATTAATGAGGCTTCAATGGAAATTTCAATTTTTTGCACAAAAATATAAAACATAGAAATAAAGTGTTTTTCGAGGTAGTTTAATTTGATTTAAGTTAACAACTCCTGGTCTGAGTTCGAATCTGATACTTTCTGATGAAAAAGTAACGCACGTGTTTTTGTCTGTGTGATAGTCGGGCCATTATAAAACGCCATTTATAATGTTTATTACACATACATTTATACATTTTTTTTCTCAAGCAGAGATCTTAATTAATTCATTGTCAACAGAAAACATTCGACATTTTAACTACAAAATATCATATTGATGTCTCAGCCGATTCATTAAAAATAAATCATTGTTTGTTTTACACTCATTAATAACATTAATGACATCATAAAAGCTATTTATCAGTATAGTACCCGTATTATAACAGATCAATGATGAAACTGGAGAAGAGACGACGTACGGTGAATTCCTACAAGATGTGGCAAACATTTCCATCTCCCTGGCTGAGCTCGGTATCGGCAAAGGACATACTGTGGCCATTTGTAGCGAAAGAAATAACACTTTCGTGGCGACCACCCTCGCTGTTATCTGCACCGGAGCCACCTACACCCCGCTGGACGTGACCGCCGGCAAGGGTAAAAAACTGTCTGTTTACTAGTTACATGAATACATAATACTTTTATAACGACCGCCCTCGCCGTCATCTGCACCGGCGCCACCTACACCCTGCTGGACGTGACCGCCGGCAAGGGTAAAAAACTGTCTGTTTACTAGTTACATGAATACATAATACTTTTATAACGACCGCCCTCGCCGTCATCTGCACCGGCGCCACCTACACCCTGCTGGACATGACCGCCGGCAAGGGTAAAAAACTGTCTGTTTACTAGTTACATGAATACATAATACTTTTATAACGACCGCCCTCGCCGTCATCTGCACCGGCGCCACCTACACCCCGCTGGACGTGACCGCCGGCAAGGGTAAGGAACTGTCTGTATACTAGTTACATGAATACGTAATACTTTTATAACGACCGCACGCGCTGGCATCTGTACCGACGTCATCCCCATTACACCTGTTCAGGGTATCAAGAAGAATGTTTCATTTCTCTCATTACAGACGAAATAATTGCACAGTGAGACATAATAAAAATGACATGTGTTATGATTTATGTTACGATAATTCTTAAATTCTAATGATATTCAAATAAAACAATGTGACTGTTCTTTGAAATAAACGCTATGTCATAATAATATAATGTTATTTAAAGGTACACACGCATATACTGTTTTCCTCCCATGGTTTCACCAGCGTGGACATGTAATTTTTTTTTATCTTTCAATTATAAATCTGATCCCGGTCCTTTTTAGTCCTACATTTTGATTCTACCGTTCGCCCGGATTAAAAGTAGCCTCGATTTTGATCTTTGTCTCTATTCCATTGCCTGTCCGTCTATTGATTCTTTGTCGGTTTCGCTCTTAATTCCGCTCTCGATTACAGCTACGATCTTGGTCTTTCGTAGGATTTTGGATTCCTATTACGGATTCAGATCAACCATTTTGTAGATTATAAGTCAGGCAATTTCACCCGCACGAACTAAAACTCTTATTCTGTATCACATTCATATTGTCTTAAACATACACGTAGATTTTGTTCACGATCATGCTCTCTCTTCTCGATTCTCTTTTAACTCATGGAACCAATTTCTATCCAGGCTTATAGGGACTTAACTAGAGATAAATATCTTCAATGTATGACTGTCGAAAAAAATTTCCTTTACTATTTTGCTGTTGGACGAGTACTCTAACGCTATGACAATTCGCATGTTAATTTAGCTAATATGATCCGCATTATTACTGACGAAGCAAAAATTAATTTTTAAATTTCATAAATTTTCTCACAAAAATAATAAAAACCCAAGCCTTAGCCTTTATTCAGAAGTTCATAAAACAAACATCCATAACAAAGCGATCGCATTCGCTTAAATAGTTTTCGATATTGAGGTGCAAAAAACAATACGACTATGTCTTTAAGTATACTTCGTGGTCACCTTGCGTCGATAGACGAAGAACCCATCCAGTTACTAGTAATCACATGTAATACAAAAATTTTCAAAATATAAACAAAATAATAAAGCAGCAATACAAAAAAGATATAAATGTCTCACGTCCGATATAAACAAAGAAGACTTTTCATAATGTAGAACGTCTCTAACTAATCAAAATGTATGAAGATGTTGACAAAAAGTCATGTGTATTGAGATGAAAAATGTAGTATATATTTTTAAGGAGTTACTCTTTTACTAAATTATTTCGTTATGAACGTAGTTCAAAAAAATATTAAAAATGTACTAGTAGACAATGCGATTGATACCATTTTATACCAAATTCATAAAATAAATTTTAAATCAAGGATGATATTATGTACGATTTTTTTTAACGAAAGTACTTCTAAATTTGTGAGCATACGATGCCATGATTATGGTCTCAAAGTACCTGCCGCACCTTAAACTAAAGGTATGCTTCAACTCGTCAATAATTTTATTTTATTATCCAATCTTAATAAGGTGAATTTGTCGTTTACTATTATTACTTTCTTGCATTGAATATAGTGAAAATTCTTTATTTGATTTCAGCCGTCGTACGTCACAATTTGGGAATTGCGAAACCAAGTTACGTGATTTGTTCGAGGTTATTCTGGGACAACTACAAGGACGTCCTGAGCTCCTTGGATTTCATCGAGCATTACGTGCGCTTCGACGACGTGCCGGAGGACGCGACGGCGTTCGCAGCCCTGCGGAGCAGGCGCGTGGACGTGGGCGCCTTCGAGGCGGCCGACGTGCGCGGCGCGGACGACGTGGCGATGGTGCTGTACTCGTCCGGCACCACGGGGCCGTCCAAAGGCGTCCTCCTCACACACCTCAACCTGCTTCTCAGCTGTAATCCGACCCAGTGAGAATTCACTTTTTCCAATTTTACTGTCAGATGCAATTTATATTCAGACAAAGATGCAATTTACATTGAACCGTATCCTTGAAAGAGGTTACTATTATAATATAAACTCACGCCTATTTCTCTCAGCAGGGTAGGCAGAGACTATAAATTTTCACATGGTACGATTATTGCATATCTCTCTTACTTCATTGACATTCATCAAACTTTTGCAAGCTCATTGGTTTCGAGAGCTTAAAATTTGACCCTTTTTTACGATTCGTAATGCGACATTCTTTTTTTGTAATAGTTTCAAAATTCTACTTGTACTATTGAAAAATTAAAATTATTTCAGTTCACGTACAATTTACTAAGACAACTGATTGCTTTTATAAGCTTTCTAATAATCTTTTTTTTTCTAACGGTTTTCCGAAAAATAATTGTACAGCTGATTCTACGACAAACTTTTAATTTGAATTTAATTTAATTTTAATTTAATTTGAATGACGTCGCAATTGAATGTTAATTCATTAATTATGTTTTCAGGCTTTTCAATCTTGTCATTAATTTTGCATAAAATGAAATGAACTTTATGGCTTACAGTGCATACAAGCAAAACTTTTCTTGAAGGTAATGTAAGCAAGGCTACTGCCATACATTAAATCATATTGACATTATTGATATGTTAAAACAGATAAATCAGTTTATGTTGTATTTTAATTTTATCAAAATTGAACTATTTTCTGTTCAGTAATCTTTTAATTTGAATTGCAAACTAAATCATTTCAATTTAGTTTGCAATTCAAATTAAAAGATTACTAAACAGAAAATAGTTAAATTGCAACGTTTCGACCAAGTTTTTTTTTCTTTATAAAATATAGCGGTAAAGTTTTTGACCAAGAGACAAAAGATCTTCTATATTTTCATAGATCTAAAAAAAGATTTCCTGAATCTTCATATTTTTCCTTCTCGCCACCAATACTGATATATCTTTATCTGTATTCGATTTCAACCTGTATGTAATTAATTGATGGGATGTTATTTATCATCTAATTTTCAAAGATAAATTAATTTTGTAGATTGCCTCGCATGAAAAATTTTTCTGCTAGAATACATTTACTAAATGTTGCTGATGGGTAAGGTGCTCTATACTGTGAACTGCAAACTCATCAATTTAACAATTATCCTTTATTAATCACTTACAAGTCCCCATTTTCTTGTAAGTAGACGTTGTAAAATAACAGTTTTTAGAAGATTAGAGATAAGTTTAATTTCTTCTTACTTTTCATATGTGTTAATTTTATCTAAATTTTACATAAGCTTTGTAAACTATTTAATCTATTTCAGTTTCTGTGACAACTCAATAAAAACCTTATGCAACAATGGACAGTGGTATCATAACTTTGATTCTATGGGAGCTTTTGTTTGTCTCAGTACCGGAAAGACGTTAGTCTATTCATCAAAAATTACAGACGATAAATGTCTCTTACCAATTGTTGATAAATATAAGGCAAATATTTAAATAACATATTTATGTTTTTACTGACAAATCAAGAGAATTTGTTCGATTATTTATATGTGTTTTCAGGTTGAAATGTTGTTGGGCATGCCGATAATTATTACGGTCCTCTTGAAATCCACCTTATTGGAGAAATTCGACTTGAGCTCATTGAAGTTTATCTATTCTCGTTCTTTTTACTTGCACGCAAAAACCATAAGTGATTTAAAACACAGGTACTTACTGGAAATTAAATACATACTTATATATAATAATTGTATTCTTAAGAAATACTAAATAAATAAAAACTGCTTTAAAATATTAAAAAATTATAATAATAACACTGATATTGTAGCTTTGTAAATTACTGTTATTAGATTTTGTTTTTATTAATTTGGATAATTAATATTTTTGTGTAGGCAAACTTTTTGCCAGCTTTCGAGTTTCCTTTTCTTGAACTCTATTAATTATTAGTCATTTGAAGTCAGCTACTTAAAAGCATTCAACATCAGTACGTTACTCTACTTATGCGAATAAAATCAATCTCTTCCTTAAAGCAGTCGATTAGCTTTTTAAGTATTTACTTAAAAAAATAATCGAATAAAATATTTAATTGCATCTGTTCAAAAGGCGAAAAAAAACGTTATTACTAAAGTTGATTGTTAATGCACCTCAGGTTGCCGCACTTGAAGGACATCATCCAGGGCTACGGGATGACGGAGGCGGGCGAGCCCACGTCCGAGAGCCGGGCGCCGCGCGGCCCCCGGCCCGGCAGCGTGGGTACACCGGCGCCGGCCACCACGCTCAAGGTGCAGGCTTACTCTCTGCTCTATGCTTTAGACTACATTTAAAACAAAAATGATACCCGACATTCGATTAGACTAGATATTTTGTATAGAATAACATCTACAAAATATGTTGAATGGAGTGACCTTAGAATTTTCGATCACAAGAATCGAAGACAGCATCGAGGCCATTACAAGTCAAACTCGCGCACCGACAGCTCGGTACAATGGAAGGGGAAAAACAATCACTTTTTGTATCTATAAATATCAGAAATGTAGTGTAATAATTTATTTGTAAGGAATTTATTCATTTATCAAGATTCGTGCATTATAACATACAATGTGTGGAAATTTTAATTGATTATCCCTTATCATACAAAAGATATAGATCCGTGACAGATAGATATAAGGACTTCAATGTTCAGTAATAGGATTCCGTTGTTGTATCCCTTGGGTTAATGAACGTTACTAATTTTAATAATATACGTGTGCAATAATATTGCCTACATTAGTCTCAAACTAAGTACATTTTCCTGTTTAAATCAAAGCGTGTCCACATGAATCGGAGCCGGAATCTCTAGCATCCAAAATAGGAGTCATATTTCCTAAATTACTTGAGGAAGCAATATAAAATATTATGATACAAGTACTACTTACTTAGATGAGCTAACTGACCCGGCAAACGTTGTTCTGCTCTTTCTCGTGGATGACTCACCCATCTACTTAAAGCCCGCAGCTCCACCAGCATGTACATAGAATTAATTTCTTCATCTTTTTGTATCGATCAATGTTAAGCTTAATCGCGGTCTCGCTTTCGTTTCCTATCCCAGACGCGTTATTAATTCCAATCTTAATTCCACACTTGTTTTCGACCCTAGTCCCGCCTTTAATTCTGATACTGGTCCCGTTCTCGATTCTCTTCTCCGTCCCACTTTCAATTCTGATTCTACTACCTGTCACAATTCCGATTTGTACAATGCTGGGGTAAATAATTCGTTCTACTTATTCTGATGCCGATCCTACACTCAATTTTGACCCAAGTCTAGTTATTTATTTTGATTCTCGTTTTTGCTCTCCGTACTATTTTCAATCCGATACCGTTACTTGTTTAAATCTGCAAAATCTTCTTGTTTCAAAGTATACTAATGAATTAAAATTTAATATGGTGCGATCTTTGTGGTTCGCGAAAATATTGTTAATATTTTTGTAATTCCGTCTTATAACAATTGAGATACGAAGTTCTAAGGAAATTAAAATTTGTGTTTCCTATGTATTTGTAAGAGAAATACGAAAAAAAATAAAATTTTAACAATAATTTAAAACAACAATTTCGTCGAAAAAATTAAGAATAGATTAGACCTCGACAACTACGCCACCTATGGGGATAAAAATTATCCTATAGTCCAATATGAATTAAATTACATACAAGTGCCAAGTCACATGAAGATCGGTTGACTTGTTTTAGAGTTCATGGTGGACAAATATGGTGACTCTAGATTTTTATACATTAAGATCACCTATCACTACTTCCACTAATGAACAGTCATTTCATAAAGGCGTCTTTATAACGAATTATAGTTACGACTTGATCTATTTACGATTTTTTGTCGTCAAGTACAAAGCAATAAAGTGTATGTTAAGATTTCGTATCTGTATTGAATAAGGAAATGTATTTTAATGAACTACCATTTAAATACTCATATAACATTACCAGTACTTATTGAAAATATGTATAATCTGCTTTGTAAGTGTTCAGTGTATGATAACATGACGTATCTATGGAGACAATACACGAGACAAATTTGACAAGGTTTGCGATATAAGATAGTGTGATTAATTATTTCAATTATATATTTGCGTAGTTGTAAATAAATGTTTGTTAATGGTAGATCGTGGATGTCGACACCAGAGAGCCTCTGGGCCCCCGCACGACCGGCGAGATCTGCGTCAAGGGGCCGGTCCTCATGAAGGGCTACGTCGGCATTCCGCGCGAGCAGTACCTAGACGAGGAGGGGTTCCTGAAGACCGGCGACCTGGGCTACTACGACGAGGACCATTACGTCTATATTGTAGATAGAATTAAAGACGTTATAAAGTATATTGGATTTCAGGTAAACATTACAGTTCTGTTATATTAAGCTCTCAGAGCCCCTTGCTTCTTGACCCTTGACGTAAACGACCCTCTGTTCTTAACTGTATCTCATACATTTTTACTCGCTTAAGCGATGCAAAGAAAGCTAATGTACTTTTATATTATGATTATATATACGTTTGTTTTTTTTTTTGTGACACTCTAGAGACCAAAAACGTGGGCCGATGGTGAAGATTTATGCGTCAATCGATTTACTTTAATCTCATGAGGGTCACTAAATCATCAAAGTAAACGAGATTCCACAATAGGTTATCAACTAAACGTCCTATTGTGCAAAAGAAAAAAAACAAAATTGACGAAATTATAACAAGTGAGGTATCACTGAATAGGTTTTTCATTTAGATTGACAATTTAGGATCTATAACAATTTAAAGTTTGTTAGCAGCCATTTTCATTTATAGTTTCAAAACTTATATAAGCTCTGATAAAGTTCTTATAAAAACAAATAATAAGTCTTATGAATGTAAAAATAATTATTATAATTTAATTCTTATAATCGGAAAACAAATCCAGAATTTTATTGCTTTCGTTACCTAAATCGTTATTTAATGCAGTGACAAAAACATACCTTTTTGAAAATAAATAAATAATAAAATATAAGTACAATATCAATATTCATTTGATAACAATATATCGATAAAAGAAATTACGAGACATGCCGTTGGCATCGTTAATGGTGAGATAGCTATTTTAGGATATTGTTAAAACAAAATTAAAAAATAATAAATTTAAAAATAATGATTGAAAAATTCAAAAAACCCGACTAGCTGAATTGAATTGAAAACGTGACTACCAAAGTGAACTGAAAAAATGAAAACAAAATAATCGAAAAAAAAACATGCAATCAAATATGATAATTATTTGCAGTCGGAGGCTTCAGATCCATATTTCGTTACTTGCTGTGACTCTTGCTACAAGTATGTCTCCGACTGCAAATATTTATCACATTTAATTCTATAAATTTTTGCATCACCTTGGTTCCATCTTTCTAGTTCACTTAAACGCAGTCGGCGTTTTTAAATTTTTTATTACTTTTTTTATTGTCATCTACAATAAAGTGCACAACTATAAGCAACCAGTTTAAGTACAGGCTATTTTGTAAAGATATTGTATAATATTATTTCCAAATCCAACTTTAAAAAAGATGACAGATAATTTTAAACTTGACAATCGATAAAGAAATTATTATAAGATTGATAACCTGTCAGTTAGCATAAATTAACGATTTTAATGATAAAGAGATACATTATTATTTTCTAATTTTACAATTATAAGCTAATTGTATCATTCATATTTGAAAAAAATTCGCAGTCCTACATAGTCTTACATATTTAATACGTCTTTTAGTCCATGAATTTCCAATTAACATACCTTAAAACCGTTTGTTACTTATTGTATCGAAAAATCATCAATATTAGGTACCTCCTGCTGAATTGGAGGCTGTATTGCTGCAGCACAGCGCCGTCATGGAAGCTGGAGTCGTAGGGCGGCCAGACCCCGAGTACGATGAGCTGCCCACGGCATTCGTAGTCAAGCAGCCTGGCGCAAAAGTAACGGAACAGGAGCTGATCGACTTCGTTGCATCACAAGTCAGTATAACTTGGATGTCAAAAACAATATACTATTTATATTGGAATACTACGTTGGAAAGAATGAAGAATGAAGAAGACGTACGGCGACGTACCAAAGATTTCGAATTTCAAAAATATTCCAATATAAATTGATCAGTTCATCTGTAAATGACAAGACTAAGAATTTATATTATATATAGAAATATATGGTATGTAGCTCATAATACCTACAAATCGACAATAAAATGAATACGTACTAACTTTATATGAAGTTAGTAATAACTATCATCAATTCATCAATAATTGTCATATAAATCTTGAAGATCTGTAATTGTATATTTTTCATAATTTGTAAGGTTCAATTTTACAAGGCACTTGTTTGTTATTTACAATATCGGCATATAATACTAACAATAATAATAAATAGCTACCACTTTGGATTCAAATAGTTGTAAAACTTGTATTTGCTCTAAATATGGCATTTTTGGCCACCCGTTAATTGAAACAATGACGTGAAATTCTAAGCTGAATAAAACAGAACGAATTTAGTTTCTTAATATAAAAACGATATGAGTGTATCAGATTATAAGCACACAGAATTACTGAGCTCAAATTCATTGCTCATCGCATTATTTATAAAAACATAATGAATTTGGTTTTGATAAAATTATAGGTAGGTACATATTTTACAATGTCAGTATCAATCAATAGTTTTCTTTCCCTGTGTTTCACCTACTTTACCTATATCCGACTTTGTTTATCACGTGTTGCGAATAACAAAAATAATCGAAACTACCTCTAAAATCATCATCATCTTCATCATCATCGCTCGACCTTCAGCCAGTCGCAATGACTGAAAGGGACAAGTCCCGATACACCGAAGGGAGCGTAAATATCGGGGGGAGTGTAGGTTTTAGCTTGGATTAGGAGTGACGGGAGTGTAGAGCCAGCCGGTATTCGTGCAACCTTTAGCCAGAAACTGGATTCGGGATAGGTAATAGATACTATAGTGTGTCAATAAATATTGTGGGGAAGGTATGTTCCTTTTGTTTCTCCTAAAATAAAAAAAAAAATCAGAGATTTCAAAATACAAGCCCATGTGTTTTACAGGTGTCACCTTACATGCAACTACGAGGCGGTGTGAAGTTTGTCGCAGTACTTCCAAGGAACCCGCGCGGAAAATTACTGCGCAGGGAATTGAAGGAAATGATCAAGGAAGTGGATTGAGTCCAGCAACTCAATCGAATAAAATAATTCATCTAAGTGACAATTATCACTTACATAAATTTTAATTAACTATACGTTTTAAATAAATATTGTACTTTTCGTGCTTTTATTTCATTTCTTCGTTTGGAAACCAATATCTATACTAATATAATGTTTGAGTTCGCTTACAAAAATATGTATACGATGTTTTTGTGAACTTACATCATTCATATTGAAACCATAGTTATTACAACTATGTGCATAAAAATATAAATAAAAAAGCGAGGTCATACTACTGATTAACCGCTCTAACTGTACTTTTTCGAAATCACAGTTTCGCAGTAAGGTAAGCGGATTTTTACAAAGAATGCATTTCACAACACACAAAAGAAAAAAAAATAAAAGAAAGACAAATAATAATGCTTCTGTAATTAGATGCTTCAGAGTTAATAGAGATATAGCGATATCTCGCTGATGAAAATTTTTCAACAAGTGTTTTTTACAATATTTTTTTAAACTACCGATGAATTCCAAAATCCTTCCAGTTCTTCTCCTTAAAAAAATACTTATGTCGCTGCTATATGCATCAACATCGATTGATGTGTTGAAGAACAATTATTTCCGAATAATTTATGAAGAAGTGTACTTTTGAAATATTTTTTAAAATCCTCTACCTATAGGTTCTAAAATCCACACAGTTGTCTTAGAAAAACAACGTCGACCATCGCAAACTATATAACAATTGGTCGATTTTTTGAAGATATAATTAACTTAAGTTCAGCAAAAAGAGTGTTTTATAAAAACTTTTATAGATCTTGTTAGATTGATGTTCAGTATCCATCAAATTTCTTTACTTAAAAAGCTGCATTGAATACCTAAAGCAGACCAAGATCGAACAACGTGTTCGACATATATCTTAGTTTAAAATTTAAAAAACATCATTTTAATTAAATGAATCTGAATGTTTGAACTCGACGAGTTGAAAAAGCATTAAAATTATACTTTTAATACGTTTAACACAAACATAAATCTTTTGAGTCAAACTGAATAAATCTCTACTAGGTATATACCTAGCAAATATATATTTGCAGACTTTGAGCTCGAAAGTAGCAGAAAATGAGCAGGAATGGCTTATACGGTAAACCGTTTATTGAATTTATAAGTTCGAAAAGCTTAAAAATAAATCTTTTATCTCTCACACAACTATATTTTTGAAGTCGAGGAGTTTGAAAAACGCATTGACAAATATTATAGCAGAAAGTTTTGGGGATTGCTATTTTACAGATTTTTGATGTTGTAGTGCTTATTATGTTTATATTCCCCAAAGCACAATAGATAGTTGTCGACTGACGCCCAGTTTATCTTGTCAAACTGAAAAGAAATATTTGTTAATTATTTGCAAATTTCAGTAAATGGCTGGATAAAAAAATAAAATAAAAACTATTATGTTTTATTGAGCTATCTGCTTTTTGAAATATTGAATTTACTCCTGAAGTAAAACTGAAGATTCAAGAATGCCAATGGATTTGATAGATCATATTCTTGGAATAATGAATGCAATAATAGGCTAATGGAAAATATATAGGAAAGAACCCGTGAATATCTTCTGTATTGAAAACGATAGCCCTAATAGAGAAATGAAGTGTTAGTCGCAACTCTAAAATAATCATAAAACAATAATTTGATAATTAAATCTTTTTTATATGCTTTTATTTAGTTTCAACTGGGCCGGTGGGTGTCTATGGGTAATCAAATCTTACAAGTTTAATTTGAACCAGTTCCCAGTCTTTAATTGAACTGAATTTTTTTCTGAACTATCATATAGGACCCTTGGGTTCTGGTGATGGAACAAGAAGTATTGGTATTTAAAGAGTTCCGTTAGGAGATTAGCTGCAAAGGGAACTGTAAAAAAACATGATAAAACATATGAATGGATAAAATTAAATTTGTGGAAAAGATATTATAAATATATATTTTTTTGTATACATTTAATAAATTTTAAAATTTTGCGCTTTCATTCAATGCATTTTGTCTCATGAAAGTATCAAGGCTTATTTTTAAACATCGATTATTTTAATAGTATTTAAATTGTTTTCGTATACCTTTAATAAAATCCAATCTTTTAAACGAACACCTTTTGTTTGCACCTAGTCTTGTTTTTATTTCACATATGCACTCTATACGATTTGAACATTTTAAATTGATGCATATTGTATATAAGTGATGCATTTGTGTTTGTAAATCGTTAACATCTTCTTTTATAGAACCATCTGTTATAATAGTAGCAATATAAAGAACTGTAAATAAATTGCATACAAGTCACGTCGAACAGTCGAAAGCCTGCATCAGCCGAAGTAACTATTTGAAAAAGATGTTAGCGCCTAAAAAATTTCTACGCGGAGATCCAGAATTCCAAGTGCCTGCCCATTTAAATTTTGGTCAATATATGATCCAATGTTTACGTAAAATAGACAAAAATTTAAAGGCGTTGGTGAGTACGTGCTCAAAATTTTCATAATTTTTTTAAAGTGCGGTAACCATCCTTTCAACTCAACATTTTCATATTAATTTGTACCAATTCGTAAAATAAATGTTATACGTAATTTTTACATGGAATTACGTGAATTGTATATTAATTAGGATTATATGCCTTAAATTTTTTTAAATATTCTTATTTCATTTACATCATTTGAAAATTTTTCGTATTTTCCAATTATTATTATTTCGGGATCTTTAACTCTAGCATCTAAAACATAAAAAAAAAACCGGCTAAGAGCATATCGGACCATGTCAGTATAGGGTTCCGTAACCGTTACTACAACGTACTATGTCTTTACCTTTTTTCCATTTTTCACGCACATAATAGGTATATGCAATTTAGCCGCCTATAACTAGATAAAAAGTAGATATGTTAACTATTACTCTTAAACTAATGTAAGCTAAGGTGAATCAGCAAAAGAGCGTACTTTTAAAAGCGTACACTTACGTCCTTTTATTGAGAAGCGCAGTTTTTCGGCAAAAGCTCAAAAACGATCCAATCATGTTCGAAATAATTTTTGTTGATATTTTATGATAAATGGTTCAAAGAATAAAGGAAAGAGGACACAATTTCTGCAAATTTTGCAACAATATTTTTCGAAATTCTTATGGTAATCTGAAACATTTTTCAACAACCTAAGTATTTTTAAAAGAACTGTCGAAATATATGCCAGACGTTGATACTTGCCGGAAAAAAATTATCCAGCTTCTGTCACATCCATGGAGTGCCCCCTAGAAATATTTGCCTTTGTTATTTAACTACCAAACTAAGTAGCGGCTTATATACGACACCTGCACTAAAAATTTCATCAAATACATGTCTTGTAATTATTTAATAAAATGCCTGTGACATACAGACAAACGAACGAACAAACAGACATGATGAAACTATAAGGGTTCCGTTTTTACCACTTTGGTTCGAACCCTAACAGCGAGAGTTACATAGGCCACCCAGTGGCAATGAAGTTCCTTTCGCATTATATAAGGTTTGAGAAAAGTTTTTCATGTTAAGTATATAAAATAAATAAATAAAAAAACCTTTTATTTCTTGCTTTCATAATAAAGTTATACTACATGCACGCAAATTGTGTACAATTTTTGAATTTATTTGCATTTCAATGTTTTAAATTCAAAATTATAAAATTATAAATTAAAATAAAAAATTATAAATTAAATTGAAATTTAAATATTAAAAATAATAAAAATAAAAAGTTTAAAAATAAAAATAAAAATTAAAAATTTAAATTTAAAATTAAAATTAAATAATAAAATTTAATTATTAAAAGTAAATATTAAAATTAAATATTAAAATTAAAAATTAAAAGTAAAAATTAAAAATTAAAATTAAAAATCAAATTTAAAATTTTAATTTTAAATTTGATTTTTAATTAATTAATTAATTAATTTAATTTTGGTTTTTAAACCAAAATTAAAAATTAAAATTAAAAACCAAAATTTAATTTAAAGTTAGACTTTTAATTTAATGGAAAAAATAAAAATATGATTGGACCTTAATTTTTGTCGTACTTAGTAAATAATTATTTTAAATAATATAATTGATTCCATTTCATTTTAAAGATAATATGATTTAAAAAATATATTGATCATATAATAATAATTCATAACTTCATCATAATTTTTAGTTAGATAAATAATTAGTTTCGAATTAATGTTGTAATGGATATAATATCAATATGTATTGATTTAATCAATAATATATATTCAAGGTTTGCATTCTGTTTAACAGAATTCTTGCTAATAGCAAGAACCCTCTCCTTGAAAGGTAAAGGCCTGCTCCAGAGATGACCAGTAACTCTCTATTCTCTGCGGCTCGTAACCATTGAGTACCTGCTACTTTAATCATATCATCTGCCCAGCGTGCATTTGGTCTTCCTCTTCTTCTCTGTCCTGGTGGGCCTGTCCATTGCGTTGTCTTTCTAGTCCATCGATTGTCACTCAGCCTTGCTACGTGTTCTGCCCAACGCCATTTGAGCTTTTGCGAGTTGCTAAGAGCGTCAATGACTTTCGTTTTCTGTCTTATATCAGTATAGCGGATCTTTTGGATTTACTTGATTGTCAGAATGCTTCTTTCCATACTCCTTTGGCAGGATGTAATTTTATTTTTTACTTTTCTAGTAAATTTCCAAGTTTGGCAGGCGTATGTTAATGAGGGGAGTAGGCAAGTGTTCATGACTTTTGCTTTCATTCGTATGGTCATATCGCTTTTGATAATTTCTTTGAGACTCCAGAACTTTTTCCATGTGATGTTGACTCTTCTCTTTACTTCGAGTTCGTTGTTTTGTCGATTGAATGAAATTTGCTTACCCAGATAGATGTAAGCATTGACATATGTTAAGGATGAATTTTCTATATTGGTCTTTCAGTATGGTTTGTCATGATATTAGTTTTTGTCAGATTAATTTCTAAGCCCACTTTACGACTTTCTTCGTGTAGAGTGTTTATCATTTCTTGCAGTTGATTTGTGCTTTTTGAGAGTAGGACTATGTCGTCGGCAAATCTTAAGTGACTCAAGTAACGTCCATTTATATTGATACCAACTTTTTCCCAGTTTAGTTTGCCAATGATGGTCTCTAGCACCGCTATGAAGATAGTTGGTGAGAGCGGGTCTCCCTGCCGTATACCTTTACTTATTTGCATGGGTAGCCCTATAGTCTCTAGTTTCACTCTGCTAGTACTGTTATCGTAGATGTTCTTTATGACTTTTATGTAGTCTAGTGGCACTCCTTGTGAGAGTAGAGTTTCCCATATTGATAAGTGGAACAGTGAGTCAAATGCTTTTTGGTAGTCAATAAAGACAGTATAGAGTGGGCTCTTGAATTCTTGGTAATTTTCTATCAGCATTTCTAGCGAATGTATATGATCCACAGTTGAAAAACCTCTTTTAAAACCCGCCTGTTCAATAGGTTGATATTTCTCTGTGCTTTTTTTATTTTTCTCTCTATTATTAAGGAGAACAGTTTATATAGGGATGGTAGTAGGCTTATCAGTCTGTAATTACCTATGATATTTGGGTCTCCTTTTTATAAAGCAAGATAATATCAGACTCGGACCATTGAAGAGGGGTATGAGAGCTGTTCAGTATTTGATTAAACAGTACTGTTAGTAGTTTTGCTAGATGCTCGCATCCAGTCTTTATGACTTCATTGGTGATCCCGTCGGGGCCTAGGCTTTTCTCTGTTTTTAGAGATTTAATCCCTTTAATCATTTCGGATTCGTCTATGATTGCTCTTTCCTCTATTCTATTTATGTGCGGTAATTCATATGAATTACTGGTATATTATTCGGTACGCTGAATAGTTTTTTGTAAAATCGGTTGCTAATTTCATAATTTCTGTTCTATTTTGAGTATTTTTTGTTTTGTTTTTCATCTCTTCAATCCATGATTTATGTGTTTTCAGTTCCTTATATGCTTTCTTGACACTATTTGTAGTATCAAGGTGTTTTTCGATTATTCTTGTGCGGTACGCTTTATAGTCTAGATTGATAAGTTTACTAATGAGTTTGTAGAGTGCTTTTAGTTCATTTTTCATGGCTCTTGATTTCGGTTTTGTCTTTTGTGATTCCCGTCTTCTGTAGATTAACGCCTTCGTGCGTGCTGATAGGGCTTGGTTTTTCCCTTGATTTGTACTGGATGAAACCTCATAAGCTTTTTTCAGGCTGGCGTCTATTGCGTTTGTAATATCGTCGTAGTGATTATTAATGGTCTCCTCGTCCCTCCAGTTCTCTAGTAGGCTTATCAAGCAACTGTTTAACGTTTGTTTATAGGTTTACATTTCTTCTTCGTTCTTTAATGGAGCCTGGGGCATTAGCCGAACTTGCACCGACTTTTTGTTTTGGGAAGAATGTTTAATGCTGCTCTCACTGCTCTATGATCCGACGAGTAAGTGACGTTTAAAACCTGTATATCATATATGTATCTGTGTGGATTTGTTAAAATGTAGTATATTTCGTTCTTTATTTTACCGTTAGGAGATCTCCAAGTCCATCTTTGTTTATTATTTTTTTTAAAAAAGGTGTTCATAACAGCAAAATTGTTCTCGTACGCAAAATCAATGAGTCTCTTTCCTCTACAGTTTCTATCTCGGTAGCCGTGTTTAAAAGTGGCGGGTTCGTTGAGATTGGTTTGTCCTATTTTGGTGTTGAAGTCGCCCATGACTATAATATTGTTATCTGAGAGTTGTATAGCTTTGTCAAAAGTACTGTAAAAAAATTCTAATTCCTCGTCACTCAACGCTTCCGTTGGAGCGTAAACTTGAATAATGCTTAATTCTAAGCAATTGACATTAATCCTTAACAGCGCTACTCTTTCTGATAGACCTGTAAAGCTTGTGATGTATCTTTTCAGATATTTCTTGACAATAAACTATTTGCTTTTGTTATTTAACTGCCAAACTAAGTAACGGCTTACATACGACACCTACACTAAAGTTTTCATCAATACATGTCTTGTAATTATTGAATAAAATACCTGTGACATACAGACAGACGAACGAACAAACAGACATGATGAAACTATAAGGGTTCCGTTTTTACCACTTTGGTTCGAACCCTAACAACGAGAGTTACATAGGACACCCAGTGGGAATGAAGTTCCTTTCGCATTATATAAGGTTTGGGAAAAGTTTTTCATATTAAGTATATAAAATGAAGATAATTTTATTCTTATTTAATTAACATTGAATTACAATATATTTATGTATGACATTTTGTTTAACAATTAACAATCAAGGTAGTGACATAATCCCACTGTTGTAGAAATTTTGGGACTTCTGATCAAAAAACTGTGACAAGTACGATAGTTTTGACAGCCCTCTCTTGATATTAACCTAATACTACCTAAAGAATTCTTAAGAGACCGAAGCAGGTGAAAATTTGAGGATGGACTATATGGTGGATATATATACACTCTCCAACCAAACTCTCTCAATATTTGTTGAGTGGCTAAATAAATGTGTGGTCTGGCGTTATCATGATAAAAACCATATCATTTGTATTGATCAATTTCGCCCATTTTTTCTCTACTTCTTTGCTTTAGTCTCATGAACTGTCGGCAGTAGAGATCCGAATCGATAGTTTTCCCTGGCGGTAGAAGCTCATAATGATAATGCCCTTCCAATCCCACCATACATGTAGACGCTTGCCTGCAACATGCATTAACATGCAGCATGCACCCCACCGCTGACGCTCGAATCTGCCTCTCTACTACAAATCTCTATCGAAATGATTGAATATTTATTCCAGAGGATTGACAGATATCCAACACCTAAGCAAGTGTTATTTATTTTTATAATTATCTAATTCCGCTAAGCACCATACATGTAGCATGAACTTAATGCGAATTAATCAGGATTTCGCTATAGTCTATGGAGCTTGCTAGCCTTTTCGCTATGATCTTTTTCGCACGTTCATGTCGTAGATAAACCATTTTTCATCATTGATCAACCTTTTCAAAAACGATTCGGTTTCATTATGTTTAGATTGCGATTCTCAATAGAGAATCGCAAATGAGCACACGATTCATTAGATTTCTTTCAGTGAGCACGTGTAAAACTTGAGTAACAAGCCTTATTCTCTTTCCAGTTTTGTCGTAAGAACTAAGATGCCGATCTTGTTCTATTTTGTCCAAAACGGCATTAACTTTCTCCGTAACAGGTTGACCAGACCGAGGTTCATTTTTGACATCAAAATTACTAGACGATAAACGTTTGAATCAGTTTTATGCTACATTTACTATCATACCGTACTACATATCATTAGGTCCATAAACGTCACAAATTTTTTTGCTGCTTCTGTCGCATCTTATTTTTTTATAATAAAACTTCAAAGTTTATAAAATTTCTATATTAAATTCCCTCATTTTGGTAGCCATAAAAACAATAGAAAAATGACGGAAAACAGTCTTCACTTTTTATTTTTCTTTTTCCAAAATTTCGTCTACATATTTAAGGATACCAAAACTTGTCAGATAGAAAATGCACTATCAAAGAGATTTTACTGCAGCGTTTCAGTTGTAAGATAAAACAAAACTTTTCCCCTGGGATATAAAATCATCAATTAAAGGCATCTGAAGTATCTTCACATGCCTTTTGAACCTTACAGTTTTTGTTCAAGCTTTATTGTAATGAAAAACCCTATGTTTTTGTTGTTTTTCACTATGAACAAACTACGTACAAGTTAATTAACATCTGTAATCTAATACGATTCAAATGTTTGTATTACTTGTTTTTGTCTGTGTGATGGACGAGCTATGTATATACAATATATATTTTTATGTGTGTGTTTGTGTGTGTGTGTATGTACATGTATATATTATTTCCATTAAAAAGATATGTTAATTGATTCATTGTCTGTAGATTACATTCGACATTTTAACTACAAAATATCAGATTGATGTCTCATCCGATACATTTAAAATAAATCATTGTTTGTTTTACACTCATTACATTAATGACATCATAAAAAGCTATTTATCCGTATAGTACCCGTATAATAACAGATCAATGATGAAACTGGAGAAGAGACGACGTACGGTGAATTCCTACAAGATGTGGCAAACATTTCCATCTCCCTGGCTGCGCTCGGTATCGGCAAAGGACATACTGTGGCCATTTGCAGCGCAAGAAATAACACTTTCGTGGCGACCGCCCTCGCCGTCATCTGCACCGGCGCCACTTACACCCCGCTGGACGTGACCGCCGGCAAGGGTAAGGAACTGTCTGTATACTAGTTACATGAATACGTAATACTTTTATAACGACCGCCCGCGCTGGCACCTGTACCGACGTCATCCTCATTGCACCTGTTCAGGGTATCAAGAAGAATTTCATTAGAGACGAAATAATTGCACAGTGAAACAATAAAAGTAACTCAGATATTTGCCATGATTTATGTTACGATAATTCTTAAATTCTAATGATATTCAAATAAAACTATGTGACTGTTCTTTAAAATAAACGCTATGTCATAATAATATAATGTTATTTAAAGGTATACACGCATATACTATTTTCCTCCCATGGTTTCACCAGCGAGGACATGTAATTTTTTTTCATCTTTCAGTTATAAATCTGATCCCGGTCCTTTTTAGTCCTACATTTTGATTCTACCGTTTGCCCGGATTTAGGTAACCTCAATTTTGGTCTGTCTTTGTCTCTATTCCATTGCCTGGCCATCTATTGATTTTTTGTCGGATTTCGCTCTTAATTCCGCTCTTTATTCCGATCAATCATTATACAGATGATAAGTCCTGCGATTTAACCCACACGAACCAAAATTCTTGTTCTCTATTATGTTCATATTGTCTTGTACATTCACGTAGATTTTGTTCACAGTCATGCTCTCTCTTATCGATTCTCTTTCCACTTATGAACCAACTTCAATCCAGGCTTATAGGGACTTAACTAGAAATAACTGACTATCTTCAATGTAAGACTACTGAAACGAATTTCATTTACTATTTTGCTGTTAGATGAGTACTGTAACGCTATAACAATTCGCATGTCAGTTTTGCTAATCTGATCCACATTATTACTGAAGTACGAAAAATTAATTTTTAAATATCATAAATTTTCTCACAAAAATAGTAAAAACTCAAGTCTTAGTCTTTATTCAAAAGGTCATAAAATAAACATCCATAACAAAGCGATCGAAGTCGCTTAAATGGTTTTCGAGATTGAGGTGCAAAAAACAATACAACTATGTCTTTAAATATACTTCGTGGTCACCTTGCCTCGATAGACGAAGAACCCATCCAGTTACTAATAAACACACGTAATACAAAAATTTTCAGAGTGTAAACAAAATAATAAAGCAGCAATACAAAAAAGATATGAATGTCTCACGTCCGATATAAACAAAGAAGATTTTTCATAATGTGGAACATCTCTAACTAATCAAAATGTATGAAGATGTTGACAAAAAGTCATGTGTATTGAGATGAAAAATGTATTATATATTTTTAAAGACTTATTCTTTTACTAAATTATTTCGTTATGAACGTAGTTCAAAAAAAATATTAAGAATGTAGTAGTAGACAATGCGGTTGATTCCATTTTATACCAAATTCACAAAATAAATTTTAGATCAATGGATT
Source organism: Eumeta japonica (assembly GCA_005406025.1). NCBI lineage: Eukaryota > Metazoa > Arthropoda > Insecta > Lepidoptera > Psychidae > Eumeta > Eumeta japonica. The sequence goes on from BGZK01001460.1 coordinate 52,317, forward strand.
TTTTTAACGAAAGTACTTCTAAATTTATGATCTTACGATGCCATGATTATGGTCTAAAAGTACCTGCCGCACCTTAAACTAAAGGTATGCTTCAACTTGTCAATAATTTTATTTTATTATCCAATTTTAATAAAGCAAAGTTATCGAAGTACTACTAATACTTTCTTTCATTGAATATAGTGAAAATCCTTTATTTTATTTCAGCTGTCGTACGTCACAATTTGGGAATTGCGAAACCAAGTTACGTGATTTGTTCGAGGTTATTCTGGGACAACTACAAGGACGTGCTGAGCTCCTTGGATTTCATCGAGCATTACGTGCGCTTCGACGACGTGCCGGAGGACGCGACGGCGTTCGCAGCCCTGCGGAGCAGGCGCGTGGACGTGGGCGCCTTCGAGGCGGCTGACGTGCGCGGCGCGGACGACGTGGCGATGGTGCTGTACTCGTCCGGCACCACGGGACCGTCCAAAGGCGTCCTCCTCACACACCTCAACCTGCTTCTCAGCTGAAATCCGACTCAGTAAGAATTTACTTTTTTCGATGTTATTGTCGAATTCAATTTACAAAAGAAGCTTTTGCCCGAATTCTCCCGCTTAGACATATAAATAATTCCTCATTTACTCTATCGAGTAATATTGCTATTATTGATACGTATCTGATACTGTTTTTTTATTTAAGTTGAGATTTCACAATCAGTCCTCATTCGGTCTTTTTCCCTATTCTAATTCTTCGTCCCTATCTTTCCCAAACGCGCTATTGCTTTAGATTCCAATATAAATTCTGCTTTCGATATCTATTTTTTTTTATAAATTGTTGCACCGCAACGCAAAAATATTAAATAATAATAATATAAACTCACGCCTATTGCCCAGAAGGGTGAGCAGAGACTATAAATTTCTACATCGTACGATATTTGCATACTTCTCTTGTCTCACTGAGGTCGATCAATCTTTTCATGCAAGCTCGTCGGTTTCAGTAATTAAAATTTGGTCCTTTTTTAATATGCCACCAGTATCGTCTGATAGGATTTTCTAGAGCGACCCTTGCCGACCTTTCCATTATACACATTCGCTCTGTAGATCTGTTTTGTCAGTTTTCAGATGGCCAAACCACCACAACGCACCTCTTTCTACTCTGTCACTACATCTTCTTCAAACCTCACCGCTCTCTAACATCACTGTTTCTACATTTAGATTTTCGAAATACTCCATACATACTACGCAGTGATCGCATCTCCACTACATTGATCCTATTTTCATTTTTCTTTTGCCATACCCAGCTTTCACTACCATGCATAAGCGTAGGAATTGGGATCCTATTATGGATAGTCAAGAACTTTTTTCGTTAGACGTTTTTACTATGCATAATAGCGAGCAAGGCCCCATTCACTTTATTTCCCGTATTCACTCTCCTATCGATATCCCTGTCATGTCCTACAATCATTTGTAAACAGACTACCCAGGTATACATTCTCTTTCATTTGTTCGACGTTCTCACCTTCTATAAATATATCTTATTCAATCATGTTTTGCCCTTTTCAAACACCATCAATTAGTCTTACCGACTTTTACTTTTATACCAGTTCTCTAAACAGAATCATTTATTTTAAATTTAAGCCTTCCCCTTTATAGAGGGATACAATGACTGCTTTACACCAATCATTAAGCACCTTATGGCTTTTCCAGCATTTGTTAAAAAGTTGGTAAGGCAGGTTTGCCACTGTACTCCCACCATCCCTCAACATGTGTGATGAAATTCTATCATATCTGGTTGCTTTACCAACTTTCATATGTGCTTTAGTGCATTCGTAATTTCATACATCGTAATTTCATTTTCATTTACATCATCAATCATATACTCAGTTGCAGTAACATTGTCATCTGCGCATCTAATCATTATCATTGTCATCCTTCCATGCAAAAACGCTTTAGAAATAATTCTTCCAGCGGTCTTACACATTATGTTCCTCCTTGAGTTAATGCCCATCTTCTCAAATCCACAAATGTTTTTATTCCGAGCTTATTTCACAAGATTATTTCTTTCCAAGAATCTCCTATCATAGCGTTCTTTTATTTCATGCTTTCTTCTTTTCACTGACTACTTTTTTCACTTCCAAATTCTACCATTCATTATCTTTCTTACTAACATTTATTCTGTTATTCACTCCACATACCTTTTTTGCTTCATCTACTGATACAGATTTCGTCACCTTCCATAATTCGTCAAGTTCTAAATATTCATACAATTTAATTTCACTAAAACTATCTTTCAATCTCTCTACATACTCATCTTTTACATTCTGATTATGAAGCTTACCAACTTTTGTTCCTTCTAGCTCCGCAGTAACCATTTTTGTATGGTATCGCCAACACTGGTATAAATCCTTAATTCGACAGACCCCTAAGAAGTGATCTGTACCGACGTTGACGCCACGGTACACTCTCGTATCTACAATTTTGCTTCTCAACTGATAATTCAATAATATAGTCTAAAATCCAATTACAATACAATTATAGTCTATTATACCTTTGTCTTCTCCTTTCCGTCAAGTACATGAGTGTATCCTTCTCTGGTCAAACATAGTGTTTGTTACACACAAGTTAAACTCTTGAAACAGTAGGAGAAGGAAATCACCGTCCTCATTCACTCTTTCGTCTCCAAATTTGCCTAAAACTTTCTCACATCCGTCCTTTTGTACGAGTGTATAACAGGTTGGAATAATATTAGGTGATATATTTTAATGGCTGGGTACCCACCCAGTATTTCAGGAATCCTGAAATATTTAGAAATTTTCCAGTTAATACCAATGTCAAATACATAAAAATAGCTTACGTGTCAAAAAATAAACCTATCGTAATTTGATTTATTGAGCCGCTAAAAAGCTGATTAAAAAAAAATGACAAACCTGTATTTCAAATTTTGTATTGGAACCTCCTTCACCTAAATTTGATAGGGCCTAATTTCGGCCAAAATTTGGAAATAGCGTGTCAAAATGCAATAATAAACTATCGTAATTTGGTATTTTGAGCCGCTAAAAAGAAATTCAAGATTAAAAGAAAAGACAAACCTGATATGATTTTCCTCAAATCTTTGTATTGGAACCGTTCACCTAATTTGATAGGGCCTTTCGGCATCAAAATTTGGAAAACAATGTTTTGTTACAGTATATTTATATCTTATGAAAACATTTTAAGGGAGAAAGAGAATGTGACCACGCTGATGGAAGATGGATAGATGGAAGCGGATGCCATGGCCGGCAAATAGTGCAGTTTGGACGCCAAGAGACTTTTTGAAAAAGTGACGGCAGTCAGGCTGAAAATAAGTTATCGAACAATTTCATATGAGACAGTATGCGCTCTGACAATATCACCATCCTGAAATCTTGAAGCGAGACCTCTTGCATCAATGTTGCCATTTCAGCTCTTATGCAGAAATGACCTAAAGCCAAGGGAGGCCGAGGCGATACATATTGAACTTCAATGTACTGCTCGTAGAATGGATGGAGAAGCTGACGTATCTCAGCATCAGCCTCCGAACCGTTAAGGCGTTTCCTCCAGTGCAGGAAATATACAGTCCACACGGTGTCACCATTTATTTGCCAGAAACCCGCCGCCAACTTACCGAGGCAGGACAAATATGTATGCGTTTTGTTCTCCTTAATTTAGGCAGTAGACTTGAAGAAACCTACATTATAACATGCTGGAATAAATTTATTCGAACATGATCCTTTTAAAGCCGTTACTAACACGACCAACACTGGTATCAGTCTATATGTAATTAATGGAATGTTTTTATCGTTGGATTTAGGAATGTCAATAAGATATTACCTGTATTATTGCCTATATTATAAACACCACAAGCTTTGCGCCCATGGATTCGCCAGCGTAGATATAAAATGATTTTCTTCATCCTTTATAGCGAAAAACATTGACATTTTTCCTATATTTCATATAAGAAACTTTGTTTTATTGAATTTCACGCTACTTCTTTTAATATTGTCGAACTGCCTATATAAACTTTTAACCCTTAATTCATAATGCTAGAAGTAAATTTTTTAAAAGCACCGTTTAAGTGTACTTTTGTTTCTAACCAGAAGCACCTATATGAAATTTCGTGCTTCTTAAGTAAGAAGTTGAAAATAACGGACTTCCATATAACCGTTCATCCTTAATGCTATCTTCTTTGTGAAGAAATTTTCAAAAATCGCTTCTTAGTACTTACTTACATCATTCAAATTTGTAGCCCCAGCGGTTTAGGCGCAACGTTGATAAATCGGTCAGCCAGTCAGGACAAATAATTATTTACACATAGATTATTGGCTATATTAACTAAATGTCGCTGATAATTAAAGTTCTACAATTTGAACTCATCGACTTCCTTGTTAACCCGTTAAAACAATAATTACAACAATAACCTACTACCTAATTAGTGAACATTATACATTTTTGGAGTAGGTTTTTAATAACTGCACATGTATATAGATCTTTTTCTTGCTTTTAAGATATCGTGCTAACTTCATCTAAGTTTGAGTCAAACGGAACTTTTTATTAATCGTATAATCTGTTTCAGTTTCTGTGACAACTCAATAAAAATCTTATGCAACAATGGTCAGTGGTACCACAACTTCGATTCCATGGGAGTGTTTGTTTGTCTCAGTACCGGAAAGACGTTAGTCTATTCTTTAAAAAATACAGAAGATAAATATCTTTTACCGATTATTGATAAATACAAGGTAATGCACTGACCAATATCGAAATAATATTTTAAGCTTTCAGTGCTTTACTGTTAAATTAACATATTTTGTTTATCTACTTGTGATATGGTTTCAGGTCCAAATGCTGCTGTGTATTCCGATAGTAATTACGGCCCTCGTGAAATCCACCTTATTGGATAAGTACGACTTGAGCTCATTGAAGTTGATCTATTCTCGTTCTACTTATTTGCACGCGAAAACCATAGGTGATTTAAAACAAAGGTACTTATTGCAAATTAAACTATGCTCATTTTTTTATAAATAGTAACTAAAAAAAATACTAGGTTAAAACATTAAAGAATAAAGATCACAATAATAAATACTTACGAGTATATTCGAGCTTTATATGATTGCTATTTTGCTATTTATTTAAATAATTTGGTTAACAAATATTTGTGTAGTCAAATTTTGTTTTTTTAATTTTTACTTTGGGGTATTGTTTTTTTAGAATTCCATACTACTAAATGATAAAATAGAACACTTATAAAATCACTCATGTGTCTGCCTGTATATGTTGCCTGTCATGTGCCGTTTCTCACAGCCAATTTACCTTTAATCTGACGGACTATTTAAGTTGACATTTGGTACATATACGTATGTCTGTGACCCAAACATGAACGTGTATCGTAAATAAATGAATTTTAAGAATGAAAGGCACTTTTGGACTAAATTAGAAAGAAAAATTTTCGCAAACTATACCATGTAACGCATCAAAAAAGTTTATTGTGAAGCCCTTGAATGTATTTTTTCCATTTTAAATTTTTTCCAGAAAATATATGAAAATTAACCATGCCCATTCATATCCCAAACTACTGCTCTTAAATTTTGAAAAAATACTGAAAATACTTCTTTGCTTATAGATTACCGGAAAATCTTTAAGAAGTCTATACTTTGTCTCGTTTCAATATCCTATATAAACTAACATTCGCTAAATACATGATTGTATACTTAATGCGCATCAGTATATTATACATAATTTTTTTATATGTAATATACTGATGATAGCTTTATCATAGTACAAATTTAACGAAAACAATAAATAAGAATCGACCAAGTGTGAATGGGGCTCATGCTAAAAATCCGCATAGAATGAAAGAAAACATTTTTTTTAAGTATTTAACACAAATACGTAGTGTTGTAGTACGGAACGCTCGGTGTACGACTCTATTTGCATTTGCCTGGTTTTTTAGATGTTTATTAGTTATTGATTTGAAGTCGGTGGGCAAAAGACATTCCACATTAGTAGATACGTTCATTTATATTAGCGGATAATATCAATCTCTTTAATATTTATTATATTTTAATAACCCTTTTAAGTAAATATTTTTTTGTTCAAAAAGCGAAAAAAACACTGTAGACGCTTGCCTGCAACATGCATTAACATGCAGCATGCAACCCACCGCTGACCCTCGAATCTGCCTCTCCACTACGAATCTCTATCAAAAGGATTGAATATTAATTCCAGAGGATTGACACATATCGAACACCTAAGCAAGTGTTATTTATTTTTATAATTATCTTAGTCCGCAACCGTTGCGGACTAAGATATTTATGGATTTCCGCGAATTAACACCTCACACAATACAATATTTAAAAAAAACATTATCAAGTAAAGTTGATTGTTAATGCCTCTCAGGTTACCGCACTTGAAGGACATCATCCAGGGCTACGGGATGACGGAGGCGGGCGAGCCCACGTCCGAGAGTCGGGCGCTGCGCGGCCCCCGGCCCGGCAGCGTGGGTACGCCGGCGCCGGCCACCACGCTCAAGGTGCGGGGGCTCACTCTACGCTCTATGCTTTCGACTACACTTAAAACAAAAATGATACCCGACATTCAATTCGACTGGACATTTGATATAAAGTAATATCTACAAAATAATCTATATGTTGAACAGAGTGACCTTAGAGTTCTCGATCACAAGAATCAAAGACATGAACGTCTTATCGTCAAAGACATGACATTAAAAGTCGAACTCGCGCATCGACAGCTCGGTACAATGGACGGGAAAATTATTATTTCCTATATATATAAATACCAGAAATGTAGTGTAATATTTATCAAGAATTTATTTATTTATCAAAATTCGTGCATTACAACATACAATGTGTGGAAATTTTAATTGACTATCTCTTATTATATATAAGTTATAGATCCATGACAGACATACAGAAGGACTACAATGTTCACTAACAGGATTCCGTTTTTGTAGCCATTCTATAAAATATTATGATACAAGTACTACTTATTTAGATGAACTAACTGACCCAGCAAACGTTCTGCCCTTTCTCGCGGATGACTCACCCATCTAGGTAAAGCCCGCAGCTCCACCAGCATGTACATAGAATTAATTTCTTCATCTTTTGTATCGATCGATGTTAAGCTCAATCGCGGTCTCGGTTTCGATTCCGATGCCAGACGCATTTTTGATAATTCGTTGTACTTATTCTGATGCCGACCATACACTCAATTTTGACCCAAATCTAGTTTTCTAGTTCGATTCCAGTGCTGACTCTCGTTTTAACTCCCCGTCCAGTTTTCAATCCGATACCATTACCTGTCTAAGTGTGCAAAATCTTTTTGTTTCAAAGTAAACTAATGAACCAAAATTTATTATGGTGCGATCTTGTGAACAATATTTTTATTATTCCGTCTTATAACAATTGAGAGGTGAAGGTCTAGGAAAAAATTAAATTTGTGTTTTCTATGTATTTGTAAGAGAAATATGAAAAAAATGAATTTAACAATAATTTAAAACAACAATTTAGTCGAAAAAATTTAATAAAAACATTAGACCTCGAGAACTATGCCGCCTATGGTCATAAAAACTATCCTATCGCTCAATTTGGACCAAATTACACACAAATGCCGTTTCATGAAGATCGGCTGAGTTCTTTTAGTGTTTATTGTGGATAAACCTCGTGACGCTGGATCTGTATGTATTAAGATAGTCCATTGTTACTGCACCTAATGAACAGTCATTTTAAAAAGGCATCTTTATGACGAATTATAATTTCGACTTAATCTATTTACGATTTTTCGTATGGAGTACAAAGCAGTAAAGTGTACTGTTAACATTTCGTATTTCTATTCCACACAGAAATTTATTTAAGTGAATTACCATTTAAATACTCGTATTATATTACCAGTACTTATTGATATATGTATTCTCTGCTTTTGTAAATGTACAGTGTACGTTATCATGATGTATCTATGGAAACAATATACGTGACGAGCTTGACAACAGTCGTTATATAAGATAGTATGATTTATTATTTCAATTGTATATTTTAGTAGTTGTAAATAAATGTTGTTAATGGTAGATCGTGGATCTCAGCACCAGAGAGCCTCTGGGCCCCCGCACGACCGGCGAGATCTGCGTCAAGGGGCCGGTTCTCATGAAAGGCTACGTCGGCATTCCGCGCGAACAGTACCTGGACGAGGAGGGGTTCCTGCAGACCGGCGACCTGGGCTACTACGACAAGGACGAATACGTCTACTTTGTAGATAGAATTAAAGACGTTATAAACTATGCCGGATTTCAGGTAAAAATTACAGTTGTACTAATATCTCAGTGCCCGCTATCTTATTTCGATAAACATAAGCCACCCACCCTCCTTTCTAAACTGTATCCCGTACTTATTTTTCTATTCTCTCTGCAATAAAAATGTACAAAAATAAATATAAGTAATCGCTTTGTAGTAAGCACTATTTTGTTTCAAGTACACGACTTTAAGTACCACTAATCCAAATCAAATTTTAAAAAGGGTAACAAATCAGTAAATAATTGATAAGAAAATTGTTTTAATTTTTATAGAGTATCACAAGCTGTAAATTTACCTTTCCTTGATAAACACTTGACAAATTAGTATGTTTTACTATAAAATTTTATGCTGTTCAGTCAAAAAATCCCTATAAATTGGAATACACCATATACGCTTACATTAAATATTTTGAAATGTTTTTATGATAAGTATGTCTGTTGGCATTCTAGAAAAAAATCTTTGTTCTTAATTTCAACGTAACCCCATCAATTTTAGACATCTCCTGCTGAGTTGGAGGCTGTACTGCTGCAGCACAACGCCGTCAAGGAAGCTGGAGTCGTAGGGCGGCCAGACCCCGAGTACTGTGAACTCCCCACTGCATTCGTAGTCAGGCAGCCTGGCGTGAAAGTAACAGTACAAGAGTTGATTGACTTCGTTGCTCCACAAGTAAGTATAACTGGAATACCAAACACATTGTGATATTTATGTATAACGACTAAGTTGAAATACGGGGAAAAAAATAAAGAAAAAAAAATTATTATCGCTATCGTTGTAATTACGATTATCAATATTATCATTGTCAATATGAATACCATTATCATTACCATTACTTCTGCCATTTTTATTATCATTATCATTATTATAACTATTACCACTACCATTACCATTACTATTATTATTATCATTAACATTATCACTATTATTATCACCATTATTACCAGTATCATTATCAATAGCATTATCATTATCATTTCCACTATCTTTGTCATTATAATTACCATTAGCATTATCCATACCATTACCATTATCGTTATCTTAATCGTCATCGTCATTGTCACCGACACCGTTATCGTCAGCATTATCATTACCCATATTAATTCCATTATCGTCACCATGATCATTAGCTTTATCATTTTTATTACCATTATCATTACCGTTACCATTATCATTATTATCAATATCATTGGCATTGTCCTTATCATTATTATTTCTCTATTTTTTTTCCTATACTTTACAAAGTCGATTTACGGAGTAGGAACGGGCTTATGCCAAGTATTCTACTTCCGGTGTGTTTAGAGTTGTTTGTGCAGTGTGTTATAATTATGTGACTAATGTATGTGTATTATTTTGGTGTGTATTGTTATGTTAGTCGGTTTCTTCGTCATTGATAAGGGGTAACGGTGTTGGATTTAAGAAACGGCGTACTATGGAACAGGTGTCGAGGACTACTGTCTTTTACATGGTTATGTAGGTGTTTTCGTGGAACTGTAAAATTTTGATGGCCGTTTTCAGGGTCTTGGGTATAACACCAATTAAGATTATGATTGAAATTGTTCTGACGTATTCTTAGTGCCACATTTGTTTGATTTCGTCTGCCAGAGGAATATATTTATGTATTTTTTTGGTGTGTTTTTGTTTCAGGTTACTAATGTTGGGTACTGTGATATCTATGATGTATGTGGTTTTCGTATGCTTCATGGTAAGTGTGATGTCTGGTATATTACATAGAATAGAGCGATCAGTTGTTAGCTCGTGGTTTCAGTATAACTTTGCGAAGCTATTTTCCAGAACGTTGGCGAGTTTCTATTTGTAAAAGGGGGTGTAAGTGTTTAGGAGGTTACGTATGAAAGGAATTGTTGATGGAGATGTTTTGCAACGTTATTGTGTGTGTAAGTGTAATCTTTGCAAGCTAAGGAACTGCAGCCTGCTGTGATACGGTCTATTTATCCGGTGGTATTATGACATAATTTACACTAATCTGTCTCTATAGTTTCTTTCAAGACGTATTTTGCATAATTTATTATTTTAATAATTCGATCTTGTATAGCTATCATGAAACTTTCTGTTTTACCGTATATGTTCTCTTTAGTAAGCTAAGTATATGATGCACCTCGAGATCTTGTCTAACTAACTTGTAATCTTAGTCTAACTGATGTGGGTATTTACCAAACAATGATTTACTTTTCCATTTCTCTGTCTTCCTTTAATCTTTTGAATTCTCTGTTTGAGATCAAATGTAATTTTATCTAATAGTAGGGTTGTACCTGATTGTTTTAGATTAGCTATTGTTCTATGTATGTGGCTGCCTTGAGATTTGATTAGAAAATATGATCATAAGTCATTTATTGTAGGTTAGGTAGGTTAGTGTAGGTTTTTAATGTCTATGAAACCACGATCTCCGAGTTTTCTGTTTGGTGTGAATCTTTGTACTGCTGAATGAGTGTAGTGAATGTTGTGTTTTTGCAGGTAGTTCACATAGTGATATTGAGAACTTCCAACTCTGTATTTGACCATTTGATAATTCCGAAGGAGAAGGTCAGCACCGAAATAGCATATGCATTCATAGCTTTTGTTTTATTTCTGGCTGACAATTGAGTGTTGAGTATTTTGTTGATTTTGTGTTTATTTTATTTTGTTATTGGTGTATTTTTAATTTCTCTATGGTTTATAAAAGTGTTTTGTAAGTATCCTAAGTATTTATATGTACCATTTAATTCCTTATCATCTATTTTTTCTCCTTGTAAATGTAGGTTGAAAGCTTCTGCTCGTCTTTGTTTCCTTTAACTATACTATTAATCTTACAACTATCAGTACGAAACTGCGTTCTTTAAAATTCGTCTAATTGGTCTCTGCTGAGTATTGTTTCGTGTCATTCATGTAAAATAGGTGGTTGAGTTTAATGTTATTTTCTCTATATATCGTGTATCCTAGATTGATTATATTTAGAATACTTGAGAAAGCGTTGAGAGCGAGACAGAACCACAATGGGCTGAGGGAGTCTCTTTGGAAGATACCGCGGGATATTTTTATGAGATTTGTTTTGAAAGTTGTATTGTGTGTTCGTATGTTAAGACGTATAGTCCATGTAGTCAATGTGTAGATAGTTGTAAGTGTATTATCAACTTTGTATACCTTTAGAACGTGCAGTAGCCATGCATGTGGTATACTATTAAAGGTCTTCTTATAATCTATGCAAGAATAGAGTAAGTTTCTGTGTTTTTGTTTGACTTGATTCTGAATTTCAGTGTTTATTATGACTTCTTCTTTGTATCCTCTTGATCTTTTGCAACAGCCTTTCTGTTCTTCTGATATTATTTTATTGGCTGTAATTTGTGTGTTAAGTGAGGGTGCAATGATGGATGTAAGTAGTTTGTAAATAGTTGGAAAGCCGGTGATCGATCGATAGTTAGCGCAGTTAGTGTCATCAGGAGTTTCAAGAAAGTGGTGCCTTGTATAAGGAATTGAGGTAGTTGTTGAGGACAATGTGTGATGTAGTTTAGTGCTTTTTCCAGGTGTTTATGAGTTGGTATAGGATATTTCAGCGGATAATTTTGGATTTTGTCAGGTCCTGAGATTTTGCAATTAAAAGTATTCTTATCTGCCTGTAGTACATCTTCTTTATCTATGATTATCTCTGTAATATGTTGTATGCTTTCTAAATCTTCCAGTGATACTGTTATCCAGGTGATTCTGTGGCGCATTCTATTGGTGAAGACCATACATTTTCCTAATATTCTTGTACTTATTCTATTTCTAGAGGATGTATGACTATGGATTGTTCAGAATTGAGGTTTGGATAAAACAACTTCTGATGGTTGTTGAGTGGTATGTTGTCATTCTTTCTATTGTTGTTAATTTTGTAAAGACGTAATCGTTTGGACTGTGCTTATAATTTCTGCTACTTATTATCTAATTGATCCAATATTTTGCTCTTGCAAAAGCAAGAGCGAAATATTGGATCTGTCGTTTGAAGCCAAACGACAAAAGTCGTTTGGCTTTAATGGTAGTTCTTTGTTTGGTCTAAGATTCCCATTTAGGTATTGAGTATATTATCCCATTTCCTTCCATAGTGTAAATATATTGTTCTTTTGTCATATTTCCCATTGTAGCTTTCGTTTAACTTTTTGTAATCTGTTATTGCTGTTAGAGTGTAATGTATAGTTGTTGATGTTTGATTTGCTTGAGTTTATTGAAGTGTTCTTATTTTTCTTTGATTTCAAATGACTTGGCTAACTGTTTAAGCTACACTATATACTGTTTCATGTAAATCTTCCAGTAAAATTTAATCTTTACTTTGTAGATATTTATCAATGACAATGTTGTTTATATTTACAGTTTTCATTATAGTTCTTGTAATTTATAATCTGGAAATGACTGGTCTTAGTATTGGACCTGAACTGGAGAATTCAATGAGTTGTTCATTGAATACATTTTCTATTTTTTTGTACTCTAAGTCTTGTTTGCGCTCTATATCCATTTTTCGTGTTGCGTCACTTTCTTGAGACATTTGGGTGTTTGTCTTGTAGAATGACGTATGACGTTGTGTTCGTAATTTGTGTTATAATCTGTTATGAGCTCTATATTGCGTTTCAATTGTTCATAGAATAGCTGTCAGTATTTTTACTAATGTTTGTGTTAAATTCATAATTTTGAGTGTCATCTGTGGATAGGGCTAATACTGATTGTTTAATTATTTCTTTTTCTGTTACTGGTAGTCTATTATTTTGGTATATTGCTCTGATTTGGTCTGCCAGTTTTGGTCCCGATATGTGGTGTAGTTCAGGAAAATTTTCTATGCAACTGGGGCCTATAGGTCGTAAGATTTGTTTCACCATTTGTGACTATATCGTAGTAACGAAAAAATTCTATGTTCTGATACGATCTATCTATTTCATACGTTGTCTGCTCTTCCCGACAAGTGTGGTTGTAGAATGAATTTTTCGCAAAGCACTTCTTGTCGGTGGGTTGTTATCTGAAGAGTGTGATTGGATGTGTCTACGTTGTTATGTAAATAATAATTTTGTGATGTAAGCATGGAATCTGTGATACCAGTGATGGGCGCAGGGGAGTCATATAAAGCTTCGTGTGCAACTTTAAATGACATGGGTGAAGTTGTACTAGATATGTATGTAAACGTATTTACATATAAATCTAGAGTAAGAGTTTGGTGATGAATTGAGTGAATCAAGTAGAATATGTGTTGAGGACATGTGTGATGTTTTCTGAATGTGTTCAACTGCTGATAAGTCGTGTTCTACAACAGCTTCTAATTAAGCAGAATTCTACGATATGGTGTGTGTGCCATAATACGTTGGATTGCCCGAACTTGGTGGCCCGGAGGGATTCTCCATCGCGTGGTGCTCCGGTACATGCCTGGAGTAGTTTTCTACTGTTTCTTAAACGCATCACATTGTTCTATTACTAGTGCTCTGTTGGTTTCTAGTGAGTATTTAGCTTGAAACTACCAGAGTCCGCACCTCATGTGGTCATAGATGATCGGGCCGGACGTGGAGATAAATTTGTAAGGGGCTTATTATTATTATAAATACTTAATAAATTTCTTGACAGCTCATAAATCCTACCAATGGACAATAAATCGATATTTGTATTTAACAATATCGAAATCTTTCAAAAGTCTTGAAGATATATTAACTGTATATTTTTCATAATTTTGAAGGTTCAATTTTACATAGATAAATATAAACAACTTCTCATGTAAATGCATGTTCGCATCAAATAATTGTAAAACATAGATTTTCACTAAATTTGCCCTCTCTAATCACCCTTTAATAAAAATAATGTCATGAAATTCTAAAATAAGAATGACGTTATTTTTATAAAATATAAAAATACTTTATAATAAAAACAATGCGTATGTAAGATTATAGCAAGTGCTATTCTAGACTTAAATCCATTTATTGTTTTTTATTAGCTCACGTCTATTGTCCAGAAGAGTAAACTGACATCATAGAATTCCATACATACTGTCTTGTTGTTCTTGTTGTTTGCATATGCACTGTCCATAGGTACTATCTTTGCATAATTTTTTTGCTTCATTGACACTCACAAATCGTTTCATGCAAGCTTGTCGGTTTTGGGTGTTTAAAATTGGCCCTTTTTTAATATGTCTTTAATATGATCTGCGTGAGATTTTCTAGGGCTGTCCTTGCCAATCCACACATTGGTTCTGTAAATATATTTCGCCCGTCTACTTTCATTTATCCTTTCCAGATGGCTTCGTTTATTATAGCATTATTTCGAAAAAGATCTATTAGATGGCACTTAAGACACAGCATGTCAGTGGCATTCGATGCTTTTTATTACTAATATATATAACATACTTATATTCAGCAGTATCATCATTCGTTGTGAATAACAAAAAATAATATTAAGCTTACTTTAAAGATCAAAGAAAAGTTAGAAATCGTAAAATCCAACCTCATATATTTTACAGGTGTCATCTTTCATGGAATTGCGAGGCGGAGTGAAGTTTGTATCAGCATTACCTAGAAATCCGCGCGGAAAGTTACTGCGGAGAAAGTTGAAAGAAATGATAAAGGATATGGATACAATGCAGTAACGTGTTCGAATGAATAACTCGATTTTTCTAAATGACTACTGTCACTTAGATATATTTTAATTAAATATGTATTTTTCATAAATATAAAAATTTTTGTTCTCCGTTTATTTTTATTAATTTTTGTCCATATGTTTTCTTAAAAATTTCTATTTCTACCTCAATATAATTTTTAAATATTTTTTCAAAATAATTTAAAAATTATTAAATGAACTATTTATGATATTTGGTTAAAACCTACATCAGTGAATAAAACTACAGTTATGACAGTTAAGTGAATAAGAAATAAGGTATTATACCATATCATTTCGTGGTCGTGTAAAAACAAATAGTAATCGCATAATAGTATTACGACATAATTTAGACTTTCGCTTTGAAATTCCACGTAAAGATGTATTGAATATGAACAGTAATTGATGTGTTGTAAGTGGTTTTATTATCGCATATATTATCGCATAGTAATGCGACCCGCAAAATTGGTGTACATCTTGCCCTAGCCCCTATAGTATCGACCGATATTTTTAAAATTCCGATATCACATCACGTATACGAATGATGCCCATCGTGCAATTCAATTCGCGCGCGGCTTACACGACGAGATGACCGCCTCGAGCCAGAAACCGCGACGGCATTGAAGAATTAATTGATGATAGGTATAAGTAAAAAGTCGTCCAGTTTTTACGGCTTGCCCGCGACGCAAAAACATGTTTTAAAATTAAAATAAAACTCCGACAGAGGACGTGCTCCGCTAAAGGTATGTATACACTTACAATATAAATTAAAATATTATGTTATCGAAGAAATTCGATTCTAAAAAAATCATTCTCATATCATTTCACACAGTTTGTAAAATTTTATTTTCTTGAACGCTACAAAATATTGAAAAAATACGGATAGTATATTATTGCACAATCTATTACTATTTTTATCGATAACGTGACATAAAAGAAATTCTTTAGTTTGACCAAAAACTGCAATCATTTTTGAGTCCTCTATCCACATTTTTTATGTATCGAGAAAAAAAGCATAATTTGATTAACATAACTCATACGAAACAGATGTAAGAGTTATCTTAAAAGAACCAAATCATTAGCGATAAATCTAAACTACACGAGTACATAAGTGTTAGCTGAAACAAAGTTAGCATGACCATTAATTTATCTCAATGTTAAAAATATGAGTCTAAAATTAATAATAATCTAGCAAAAACAGAGGCCACCTAGCGGTTAACAAGCCAGTAAAGTGTCGAATCGGGACATCAATTAATCATTTACTTCGATGATGATGATCCCGGCCGTACGAGAGCTTCTGGAAGTAATTCACCAGCGTTTTTTCACAGTGACATTATTACAAGTATGCTTATTAAAGTGAAATATGGAGGAAGTTATTAACTAGAAATAATTTTCATTTTTGCATAATACATCTACCGGGTGTATGGCATGTCATTTGAAAGAGCTTGCTTTATGATGTCAATGTAAGACGTCAAACTTTTATATTAGTTTAAGTGGCATTAATAAATGACTTATACTCAAAAATGCTCAAAAATACAATGTCTGCTTCCGAAATAAAAATGTTAATTAAGTTGCGGTAATATTTTTTAATATATTACGCTAAAAAATTATTAAAATTAATCCAGAATTTTATAATTTGCCAGGGAAAAACTGTTTGGTAATATTTTATCCTCCCTCGACTGCTTAATATGATAATATTAATCACTTTTATTACTGTACACAATCTTCGGTACTCACGTATGTATTTGTCTGTATTTTTTTATCTGTAAACATAACCATCAGGGGCTATTTAACCAATTGTATATTACATTCAAATTAAATATCAGAAATCATAATACAGCTCCTTCAATTAAACATGAATTATGACTGATAACGAATACTATTGTATTATTACATTTATATGAATAAAAATTGATGTTTATTTTGAATCTGGTGTATTTATGTATTATATGTCAGTATTTACGGAAAAAAAGCATATATTTATTATGTCAATTATCTGATACCCCATAGCATAAACCTCAATGCTTAGTTTGAGATCAGATGATGCTGTACGTATGTACGAATATGTTATTACTAGACGTACCATGTGCGAAAATTCCACAAATTATGTATAATAATTATCAGTTTACAAATTTAAAGTAAATATTTATATACATAGTCATCGGATATAATTTGACTTCGACGTCTTTATGCTTGATTTTCCAGTGTTCGTCACCTAGGCATTTTACTTTATCGTTTTTGTAATTATTATGGAAATAAATTATTCAATTCAATTTAATGAATCAAAATTTATTGCAGATATTCAATTCGTTTCTAATTTTACACATTGTTTATAAAGTTCTTCTTTTTTTGTATTACATTATGAAGCTCAGATGAAAGATCGAAGAAATATTTGAATAAAAAATTTACAAACCATTGACGTTGTTTCAAAATTAAAGTCGTCAGATGGCGGCATATATATAATTTAATTAATTAATTAATTTAAAAAACATAAGCAATAACAATTTTTTTAGTAGTTGATGCCGGTAGAGCAAGTAATTATCTATAAAATTATATAAAATTTATGTGGAGTAATTGTGAGATTTTTTTCTAAAAAGGAAGGCAAACATCTTAACTTTAGCGTGTTAATAAACATGATCATTATTATGATACTAACACACTACATAATATTACTCTCAGCATTTCTTGTGATACATGTCTTTATCATACTAGCATAGATCACTTCTTGACTGCTCAAATATGTCGCCACGGCGTTAAACGAAACGACCCTGAACAGCAATTACCAACAACGTAGTCTAAACAAAAACAGATATATGAAAAGGAAATAATACAGCTTGCTTCATACGTTCGGTACTTCACGTCGTACTGTGGGGAATTCTGTGTTAGTCAGCACGTGGCTTTAGTCTTTATGCTGTGATTCATATAATGATATTAAAAAGTTCGGTCGGACACATTTAAAAGACGAACATATTTGTATCTCGCCAGTAGATTAAACTTGTGTGGCGGGAGAACAACGCATGAAAAATGTTAGCATCCAAATATTATATACGGGGGGATCAGGAGTTTAAAGTACCGGCCCATTTAAACTTTGGACAATATATGATCCAGTGTCTGCGAAAAACCGACAAACAAGTGAAAGCACTCGTAAGTTGGAAAACCCGTTCTTCAGTATTCTATTAAGTAAATAAATATTAAGTAATACTTCAGGGCACAGACGTTGCATTTACGTAAATAATTTGTTTAGCAACTGAAATTACTTCTTAAATTTATAAAAACAAACAATTGATATATATCATTTAAGTAAACTCAGTGGTGTATGTATAGTTTTCTTCGGCTAAGTGGAATAAAATTGTATAATAATAGTAATTTATTTATAAAAAAATTACGTTCTATCTAAAATTAGATTTTATATCTTATAATAGCAATTTATTTGAAAAAAATGAAGCCTTATAGGATCACTCGGGTCTGTCCGTCTGCCATTGTCAATTTGCTCTGAACCTGATTAAATTGACATTGAAACTTTCTGATTAAGTTGACATTTGATGCACTATATGTATATCAACTGCCAACCTAATCGTAAATATATATATATATTGAACTATAGCTCGAACACGTACGCGAAAGTAAATAAATGAATTTTAAATATGAGAGTCATTTTTGAGGGGTAAATGAGAAAATTGAAAAAAATGGTTTGACTGCACCAAGTGACATATTAAATGAAAGCACTTATTATGAGCATTTCGAATAAATTTTATTTATAACTATACGTAAAAAGTTTGCTAATAAAATATACGAAAGTACTCCCTTTACCTCCGAAACTACGACGCCTAAAATTTTGAAAAAATGTACAAAAAATAGTTCTTTACATATAAATTATAGGTAAATCTATAATTTGCTTCGTTTCGGTTCGTTTTAATATCCAGTATTAACTGACATGCGCTAAGGACGTGAGTGCATACTTAGTGCGGGTCGGTTTATTTTTCTATTTTAATAACATATACAAGCCTCAAACTTGGTGTGATCATAGTGCATACTGAATAAAAACAATAAATAAAAATGGACAAGTGTTAGTGCGGTTCGTGCTAAGAATTCGCAAATGGATTACATAAAATAATTTAAGTAGGTATTTAAATAAACATATTGTGTGAGTAACAATGCGCAAGTCCGACTCGCACTTGATTATTTTTTTCTATTTAATTAAACACAAGTAATTAATTAAATAAAGTCTGTTTTCACTCGACAATTACTCTAATAAATAATTGCAACAGATCAATGGCGAAACCGGAGAGGAAACCACTTATGGTGAATTCCTGCAAACCGTCGCAGACGTCGCGGTGTCCCTGACCGAGCTCGGTGTTGGACATGGTCATACCGTGGCGATATGCAGCGAAAGGAACAACAAATTCGTCGCGACCACGCTCGCTGTCATATGCACCGGCGCGACCTACACCCCTCTGGACGTGGGCAGTGGCAGGTGTAAGTTGTCTATGGGGCCGCCATCTTTTATTTGGATATAGACTGAGCGTCTCCATTATTTATCGCTTCACTCATTATATTACGCAACGCGTCTTGGTGTCATAACCCGTTTCCGCTTTCGTTTACAATGACACCCTCATGTACGGATGACATTACGTACACGATGTGACTTTTTTCTATGTGGCCCGATACACAGATTAACTGGCCGTGTGGTGAGAGTCATATGGATAACCTTTTGTTACGACAGATGGGCATCTGACTAATGTCATAGGGCATTGAAACAGAGTAGTAGTTTAGAATAACTACTACCGACACGACCCGTGGCGAGTTCAGGACAGCAATAGTACTTTTTGCCCTGTCGCGTCTAACGATGCATGCAAGGTGTATTAAAGATTTCAAATGTAATAAGTAATGTTATTAAATTACTATTGAATTGATTTGTGTATTTAATGGCGATCTAATATTAGATAAATAATGTATTCTTATGTAATTATGAAAACCCATTATTATATAAGATAACGTGCCAAAGTTATTTTCAAATTTAAGACATTTTATTTGGTATATATATATATATAGTATATATTAAGGAAACTGAGGAATTTTTTTGTTATAATACTTTAAAATAATACATTTATTTTAAACATTTTTTTAAAATAAATCTTTTAAAAATAAATATCCCTAAAATGAATCGCATGTAATCCCATGCCGCCGATTGAAAATAGCCGATTACGCTGCCGCGAAAGCAACTAGAAAAATTAATAAATAAAACACGCATGCGCCAAAAAATATTAACTAAAAAGTGAAATATATGTCATACTTAATACTTTCTATTAATTAGGTAAATTCTGTTATTCAGAATATACCTAATTAACATTTGAGTATTTTAGATATTTATTATATTATATTACTTCTTATCATATAAGTTACATATATTGTTTGGAATCACCTCTTGAAACTTTCAATTTGTAAAACCTATTCAATTGGTTTGGATTTATTTTTGATTTTGCGTCTATATACGCTATTATGGAAAACATAACTTATACCTTACTGATACGATTATACCTTCATGAAACCTTATATGTTGAAATCCATCAAACGTTTAGGCGGTAGAACGTGCCGAAAAAAGACATTACCTTTTCCTTCTTCAACAATTGGGTAAAAAATTAGAAATAGAAGACTTTAACAAAACAATTTCTATGTCAGACTCGTCATGTATCATGCAGACCGTCACATAATTACATTTTATTAAAGTTTTATGCAAATCCTTAAGTAAATACAGCATTGTCTAGAATCAAAGAAAGAGCAAATAGATTGATAGTACATAGAAAAAGTATACATTATTTCCCAGGGCAATAAAAGCCTGTGTTATCTTTTTTTGTTAATCTATGTTATTTACATTCAATATCAAAAATTTATAAGGACAACGCAAAAGTAAACTCTTTAAGTATTAGCATAGTGCATAAATAGAAATACTTATGAATATTAAATTAATATTAAAATTCAACCTTAATACAAATACCGAAACAAATAGAAAATTAATGTATTTGTGATTTTTTTAGCCATCGTCCGACATAAATTTGAAATCACGAGGCCGAGTTACGTCATCTGTTCAAAGTTGTTCTGGGAAGAATACGAAGAAATATTGCGAGCCTTTGATTGCATCAAGCACTATATAACCTTCGACGAAGTTCTAGAAGACGCTACACCTTTTAGGGACTTAGTGAATAGGAACGTAGATGTCGACGCCTTCGAAGCGGCCGAGGTGAACGGAGCGGCCAGCGCGGCGATGGTGCTGTACTCCTCTGGTACCACGGGACCGCCGAAGGGAGTGATGCTTACGCACCTGAATCTTCTGGTCAGCTGTAACCCCACGAAGTAATACTTTTAGAAAATTTTATTTTACTTTCTGTCGATGATTTAGATTTATATTAACGTTTTGAAATCGGTTTCAGTTTCTGCGATAGTTCCGTGAAGGTTCTATGTAATACCGGCCAATGGTACCACAACTACGACTCAATGGGAGCTTTCGTTTGTCTCAGTACAGGAAAAACATTGGTCTTCGTATCACGTTTCGCTGGAGAAGATGTCATGTTGAAGACTATTGAAAAATACAAGGTAATGAAACAGAATCATATATATATATACACATACATTATTTCTCTAAGTGTTTTTTGTCGGTATGAAATATCTCCCTTGATATATTATCATATTTAATGTTTGATACGCTATTTGGTACACTATTTTCTCTCTAGTAACGAAAAATGAGATCAGATAAGTTTAATTTCATTTCCATTAAACAATCGAAATTTTAATATTTATATTTTAAAAACATCTTAAAAAGTCTATTTAACGTCATTTATTAGCATCAATATACGTATATTATTTCTCTAAGCTGTTTTTTTCTTTAATAAGAAAATTGTTGTGATATTTAAAAAAATTGTAAAATTATGACAAAAATGTGAATTCGTTTCAGGTGGAAATGTTCCTGGGCGTTCCTGTTGCAATATTGGGATTGACGAAATGTCCAATATTGGATCAGTTCGATTTGAGTTCCTTAAAATATATCTATTCTCGTTCTACTTATTTGCATACAAACACTATCAAAGAGCTTAAAAAGAGGTATGGCGTCACAAACAAGATAATATTTACAAATGAGTAATCTAAGATTGTGCATACACTGTTTTGATCATCTAGTTCGCGTGAATAATTACTTGCGCTAGAATTAGTCGCGTCAACAATGATCTCACTGATAAGTCGACACTTGAAAACATTATGCATTACTTCCACGAATAGTTAACACGCGTATTATATCTTGTTCTTTTTGTAGGTTGCCGAAATTGAAACATGTACTCATCGGCTACGGAATGACTGAAGCAGGGGAGCCTACTTCTGAAAGTCGAGGGCCAAAGGGGCCTAAACTAGGAAGCGTCGGTACACCTTCCCCGGGAACCATAATAAAGGTAAATTAAATAACTACATAACACTAACTACAATGTGCGCATTTGTGTACGCACAGATATATTTTGTGGAATATGTTTGCGCGTAATATATGTATATAACACATTTTGATATCACCAAATAGCTGTTATATGTTTATATTTACCATTTTGCTTTTATTATAATATGCCAAAAGCTTTTATCTTGTTATTAAGAATATAAATTGAACTTAAACTCAGAACGCCATCTTAATAAATATAATAATGCGCACGGTCGTTACTAGTGTTATTTTTTTTGTAATTCATGTCATTATACATTCTATCCTTCCTAAAATTTCAATTAATCTTTAGGTCGGTTGATGCATGTATTTTCTCAATTTTTTTTATTACTCTGCTATTGCAGATAGTCGACGTCAACACGAGAGAACCGCTGGGCCCTCATCAAACGGGAGAGATCTGCGTAAAAGGCCCGGCTCTGATGAAAGGTTACATCGGCATTCCTCGCGAGCAGTACCTGGACGAGCAGGGCTTCCTGAAAACCGGAGACCTGGGATACTACGACGACGACCGATACGTCTACATCTTGGACAGAATGAAGGACGTCATAAAATACATGGGTTTCCAGGTCTGTTGATATTTTAATATTGTAATGCTACTGATGACAGACACATTTATGTCATTTGTTATAAATGTTGTCGAATGCATTTCCTCCGGTTAATAATAAATTATGAACCATTAACTAGTTGTAAGAACTTAAACTAAAAAAAGTCCCATTACACAAATAAAACTTATGAAAAGTAAAAAAATAATAATTAGAGTTGTGGATGCGGCACGCGAGGGATTTGAAGAGAAGACATATTTTATTTTAATTTCTTTAGAGGTTTTGTCAAAGGCTTCTAATTTCAATTTAAGTTTTATTTCGTGGCTTTTAAACTTCATATATTACTAGGAGACACACTACGATCAACAACAATCAACAAGTTGCAAGGGATTAACTACAGAAAAGCTATGGTTTATTTAAGCAAAAGTAATTTTTCAGAAGGCCAAGCTTACTTGACCTTAAGTCAAGAAAAATTGTGCAGGGTGTTGCTATTTTTGAATTCGACAAAAAAGCTGTTTAATAGTCCTTATGACCGATCGGCTTTAGGAAAATTGCAAATGTTGAGAAGCATAATTTTGATATTTTAATTTTGAGTTAAGTGTTATACTTTATTGTTTGTAGACATTTTGATATTTAATATGCTTTGAAATTCTAAATTGAAGCTATTTCAATTAATTATTACATGACATGTTATTAAATAATTATATAGCACAATGATTAATTAACACACTTTAAACACTATCATCTTTTTTTACCATTTTTTTTGTAGTAGGTACCATATATGTGCTTAATAAAGCACATTAACATCCTTACTAGTTTATCCTCGTTCCTGCCGTAATATTTTTACTGTAAGTTGGTAGGTTGTTTTTACAAATCTTAATTCGATCGGACCTATAAAGGATGCTCGCATCCATTCATGAACTAGAAAAGAGCTTATGATCTTCAAAAAGGTTAAACAGATTTTTTCAGTTTCAGCTAACGCTTTCCATCAAACCACCGTTTAAGCGAAAATCGATAAAATAAAATTCGATTCAGCCGTTTGGGAGCTAAAATGCCACAGATAATACACAAGTCAAACTTATAACATATGTTTGCGTTGAGGTACGAAAATAAAACGTTTATAATAATCAATTAATAAAAACCTTAATTTTTTACTTTGAATTAAAGTGAACGACAGCTTCATAAAAAAGCAAATCGCTTGGACTCGAACCAATACGATAGTTTCTATCAAATTCGTTGGTCTGTTTATCAGCTTATCTGAGCTTCTGCTTACCACAGTCTCACAGTGTATGAAACTGTTCTTACATCTGTACACGTAACATTTTGCCAACAAATATTTCAAACGGATATTTCCAGAACCAAAATATTCCAAGAAAATTTAAAACATTGCACGCAAACATTAACGGTTACAGAATTTGCGTCCTTTTAAATTTGGGAGTCTCGTGTTCTTATATTCCACAAAATGTAGATATATTTAAGATACTACGATCTAACTTTGCTGTGTTATTATAACAATTTCGACCGCACTTGAAGTTATGCGTGATATTTTTATTTACAAATTCAATGACTCCTTAAGTTATCTTTGTGTGATCTCATATAATTTTTTTATCAAAAACAAAAGTATTCACATTTTGCTACGTATCTTAAATAAGTTCATAAAAGAAAATTTGTATTTTAATAAAATTTCATTAACACAAAACACAATTATAAAACTACAATATGTATTAAAATAAATAATTCGTCATACGTAAAACGCGTTAAAACCTCGCAACAGGTATCTCCGGCTGAGCTGGAAGCGGTGCTGCAGCAGCACGACGCGGTCAAAGAGGCGGGCGTGGTGGGCCGCCCCGACGAAGAGTACGGCGAGCTCCCTGCGGCCTTCGTGGTGAAGCAGCCGGATTCGACGGTCACAGAACAAGAACTCGTCAATTTCGTTGCTTCTGAGGTTCTTGCCAAAATTTGGATTTTATACATTTCACGAATATAATCTAGTAAAAAATAAACTTGTTTGCAGCGAAGACAGGATTAAAATTCACTTAGAACAGCAATTGACTAAAATTAGCTTCAAATCATTTCTATTGCAAAAGCAAAATAGAAATAAACCGTCACATTCTATAAATAAAAACGAATTAGTATTAGTATAAATTATCACGTCGGTAGGCGCCGGCGACGAATTCTGTCTGTCTACATGAAGCGAAATATTCATTTAATTCACCTTGAAAGCGTATGAAAAATTTTAAAAAACCGTCTAAATTCCTTGTAAATCCCCTCATAACGTTATATGTTATTGGCACTTCATGTGATGTTTCATTTCAGGTATCTCCGTACATGCAGCTGCGGGGCGGGTTGAAGTTCGTCCGGGCTTTGCCGAGGAACGAACGTGGAAAGTTGTTGCGAAGAGAGTTAAAGGAAATGTTAAACCATGCGTAATGCGGATGTTAATTTAATTATAATTTCTTAATACAGTTCTAAACATCCCATTACCATTCATAATATTTTAATGAGGTCGTGATAAGATTGTACAGACGTGCCAAAGTTAATATTTTTTTTTCGTACAATTACAAAGAATATTCCAAGATGGTCACTTTATATTAGTTAATCAAAAATTATGAACTACGTGATAACATTCCAGCGTTAGCAGAATGTATTAAAGTATAATTATTTTGCTTATATTTAGTGAATCGTGACTTATTTCGTGTATGTAAGAATTGATTAGACACATGTACACTATATTATTCTTTTTTATATTTTCCTAATATCAATAATTATCATTTATGATCCAACTCATTTTCTACGCTCGTCCTTTAAACACTTATCTTTTTAACTTCATTGCTATCTAGTACCACTCATGTTTTACTTTTGACGGTACATATAAAATATCTGTCGAGTTTCATAAAATACGCTTTAAATACATGGAGCCTGAGACCATTGCTTTCATATTTTTCTAACTTATTACATACATAAGTACACCTATGTTAATTGTTAATAAAACTGTTTTGAGCAAAAGAAATCAGCAATTTTCAAAAATTTCATCTCAAGCTTGTTTTCAGCATTATCAAACTATAAAATTGATAGGTGTGTGTATTACATCACAATGTAACTGGCATAATACGAATGTCATATGTTGTTCGAAATCGCTTTATCTTATACAAATCTTATAAATATAATATTATCGTGTTTTATGTAGAAGTTGTTGGTATAAATGTATTATTTCTATCAATTTGTTTTTTTTGCAAAAGGGTTTGATTAAATCGTATCATAAGTGTTTGCTCAGTTTTTTGTACAGTTTATTGTATATCACTAAATATATCAATTTGACATACAGAGGAGAGTGCCTGGTCCGCCCAAATTTCATAATTTTCATTCCGTAAACCATTAATCATTTCAAAAATCAATAAAAATCTCATAAAAACTTTTTCATATAATTATCATCATAAGTTCTTATGGTAGAATTGTTATGAAATTACCCTATCAGAGGTACCAAAAGTGAAATCAGATGAAAAAAAACTCGTAAAACAGTAGAAGGTGTATATTGAGAAATACACAGTCACAATTAATCGCCACAGAAGCAGTTGACCGCTTGTCGTCATCGCACTTGATTTGTGATCACACTAATCTTAGAAATAAAACTCAAATTTCTACGCGCTGCACTTCACTAATTATATCTGCCGACTGGCCTTCCAGAATGATCTTGAATCGTGCGAAATAATAAGTCGTAACCATGTCACATTTGAAATAAGCAAACAATATTTATTGCCTCTCAAAAATTCCACTCCAAAAAATAGATCTATTTAAAAATAAAGTGCAAACAAAGATCAAAAGCGCTGACGCCACGCGATGAGCTGTTTACATTTCATAAACATATAAAAAAGAGAAGATGCATAGTCGCCTACTACTTCGACAGGAAAAAATTACACAAAGTGTACATTTTGTCTCTTTCTCACATTTTACGATACCATTTTGCTGTGCCAAAAAAAAGGAGGAAAGAAACATTATTTATCATCTGATATTTCAAACAAAATGTCATAACATAAGACTTATTTTTAAATGTAAAGAGAACAAGTGAGGATTATTTTGTTATTACAAGGCAATAAGTGCTATTTTTTTTACAATTTTCACGTTCTCTTCTAAAACAAGACATCAGTGAAGTAGTTTAATATCATTTTAAATTTTCACTAATGTTTTTTGGTTAAAGGTATAAAAAAAACATAGTATATTTTCATAATTATAAGGCTTATTATAATAATCGCCTAAGATTAAAATTAATACAATTCTTTAATTTCATAATGTCGCTAAAAGAACATGAAAGAACTTGATAATTTTTAAACTGTATAAAATATAATAATATAAAACTCTCATATCTATATAATAAAATAAGATGACGAGTAATTAAACAATAACATGTTTTTGATGGACATAATATTTATATATAATTTGCTAAAAAACAAATTCAAATATAATAAACAGTTTTTTATTAGGTTTAATCTATTGTATTATTTCCTTTTAGAGATAATTTTAAGATTCGTATAAATGTAAAACAATTAATAAATAAAATAATTTAAAAAGGGGACTCCATTAGTATGTATAAGAACACAGTCTCTACTGTTAAGGGACCGAATAATGTAACAACGCAAGAAATACGGGACTCGTGGTGCTTAGGTCTATTTCTTTTAAGTCGGTTTATATGTCGGTTTTCGATACTACTTTAAATGAAGAAATACAAAATACTAATCGAACACTCATTATAATACGTAATTGAGCACCTATTATAAATAAACTAAATTTTGTTTATGGAAAATAACAAATACCATCCTTTTTCATAGCTTTTTTAAGTGTTATTTTTGAATTTTTTTAACAGAGCACTTCAACGTCTTAATGGAAAGTGCGACGCTATTAGCGCTATACTGTCTGTCTATTTTAGCACTCACTTATTGTGGTCGTTTTTGAATGCAGGGCTGTGCATCTTCTCTTTTTTATAGATCAATGTTCCAGTTAGATAATTTTATTCTCAGATATTTTTTTTCAAGAAATCATTTTGCCATTCTATTTTTAGCTTGAAAGCGCATTTCGTAACGAAATAAAAGAATTGAATTCTATCTTGATGTAATTTAAAATAATATTTAATAAAATAATAAATAATACTAAAAATGATGAAAACTTGCCAAAATAATCACTAATCACTACTCCGCGAATTGAATATTTATAGTCAGGTATTACCTATTTATATTAAATTTTACTGTTATTAAATATTTTTAAATGTTTCATAGCCTCTTTAAATAATCATATAAGGGGCATTAATACTAATATTTTAGGGGAAAATAAACATAAAATTTATTTGTTCGTTTCTTGATTATTCATAGTCAGCTTGGGTTTCGTATACTCTCACGTTTTAAATACATATTTATAACAAAAACGACCTACATATTTAAATAATAAGAACTGGCCAAGTGCGTGTCGAGCTACGCACCGAGCAGAATTCCGAAGTTGCCCATCACATTGTGTGAACTGAAAGGGGGGCCTTTTGTTTAACACTTTGAACATAATGATTAAGTTCACGGTTAACGCCTAAAAACTTCCTTTAAGTAATTTTCAATAATTTTGATTTTTACCTCTCCAACTATATTTTATGAATCGATCGACAATCACTCGTTAACTTGTAGACTTAACTGGGACAGTTTTCCTTTTAACTTCGTTATATAAGCTACTGAAGTGATTTTTTTTACATATCCAAAAATAATGATTTTTCTGGAAGGTGCGGGGGCACTTGACTCTAACTAATATTAGCACTTTAAAGCTTAATAAAAACGCTTGCCTGTGACAGAAATTAACCAACAACAAGCAGCCCCCCTCTGACCCGCGAATCAGTTCTTCCACTACGAATATCTTTCCAACGAATTGAATATTAATTCGGAAGATAATAGATAACTTATAGATTCAATGCAGGTCGTCAATGACCTTGCGAAGTAAAATTAAGTATGTGCTATGAGGCAATATCGGGCTTATCGAATCAATATTAAATGAAATTGCCAGCTTTTGAAGGTGGAATAGCGTCGAATCAAGCGGCGAATTCGTGTGAAGTTAGGTACAATGTGTGCTCGCGCGATGCTCCGACATCGCTCTGAGGCATCGCGTAATAAATTTTCATGACGGTAATGAAAATTTGTCACGACTTGGAGGAACTCTCTTCGTAATACGAACGAGACGCGCCGACGTAAAGTAAATATCGCGTGAGAACTTATGAATTTTCCTTTCGCATTTTACATCTATTTATTATTTTTGGCTTAGATGGTAACGACCTGAAAAGATTTACGTCAAGTATCTGGTAATTTATTGTGGGACGCGGAGAAAATTATTTCGTGTGTTCATCGCAGGAAAAGTTCTACTTAAACTAGCGCATAAAAGTATATTACTAGCTTTCGCCGGCGGCTCCGTCCACGTGGACATTTAATAAACTGCCATATATTGTATATCGACAGTTGACGCTTTGTCTATCATGATCTCGATACCGGTGCATTCCATCTTGAATTCAAGTGCAATCAAATCGTCTTATTCTAAGATCTTAAACATCTCAGAGATAAAAGTTGCCTATGTGTAATTCAACATGTTTCTATACCTACCAGTAAAAATCGAGTTCAATCAGCCGTTCCGAAAATTATCCCCGACAAACAAACAGGCGGACAAAAAAAAAATAGGGCTGCTCGAATCCTAGCTATTGTTGCGAACTACGCTAACAAGCTTAATTTAAAAGTGCAAAATAATTTACCTAATAAAAATATTCGAATATTGTTCTAATCTTTAAAATGTAAAGTACTTCCCACCCCACGTTCTGCGCCTGCCCATGCGTATTTAAAGTTTAAACGCATTATTTTTAGAGTAGAATATTTGAGAATGCAATAAACGTTGTTTATTTTTATTAGATTTAATATATTTATGATTTGATTTTTGTGTATATATTGTTATGTCTTATTTACATTCGAAGAGCGTTCGAGGCGGCTAATCTAAAGATATATCCTAGTATATATCCTAATTTGTGTGCATACCGTCAGTCTTATTTCTGCGATCAGTGCTTCCAAATGACCAAAATGGATCAACAACATTTATGTGGTTTCGTAGGTTCGCTAATTTCCAAAACCGTTTGATGATAGGTCATCACCAAATTTAGCACATTGAAATCATTTTTTTTTGAAAAAGGTTTTTATGTAATTTATTTTAAAATTTGTGTCGCTGTCATCCGAATACTTATATTGTTGAATCGAACTACTACACAAATTCTATAAATATTTGCACTCATAGAGAGCTACTCAGTCAAATAGCCCACATTTTCGGTACTCCCATTTGCCCCAACTTCGTACAAATTGGAACCGTAACCAGTAGTGTTATCGAAATTAAGGAATTAAAAGCTGGGAGCAGAATCAAGAGCCGAGACCGGAACCAAAATTGAGAATTGAAAACGGAGCCGGTGTTGAAACCGAGTGTGGGACTAAGATTGGAATCAGAAGCATGACCGGGATTGAAATCAGAAACGAGATTGCGATTGACAACGCGCGCGTGTGCGTTTGTGTTTGTGCGATCATGTTTATGCGCGCGTGTGTATATGAGTGTGTATCTCTGTCTATAACTGTTCAATGAATTTTTTTCTTCATACAAAATGAGCCAAAATAATTTTCGAAATTGCATGGAGAATTTCGTGAAGTCGAAACCCCACATATCGGAGTTTCGACTCCTAGTAGAACAGTTTATGTGCGTTCTTTTATTTGTTAAAAGCATTAAAGCGTCATTAAAACCCAGAAATTAAAGTCTTTTGAGTCTCACGAATATTAATAACCCATTCCGTCAGTCGACAGACTGATTTCGATTAAATCTCTCCTTGGAGTGACCCGGAATATTTTAGAACAACTCCGTTACATCAAGTTACGCGGACAATTTTTTTTTAAATTAAACCCCTTTAGCATTTAAATTGACTTGTTCTCCCTCGGAGCAATTTACCTCGATGTTCTGCCCGAGAATGGTCCCCGCGGTCTATAACAAGTTCCTTAACGGGAAATCGAGTTAAATAGATGTCATTGACTTAATTTTGGGGAAGGTTTATATTCTATGCCTGAAGATAAGTTTTTTTCTTCCCCCTCGAATCGACCGAGTTCGCAAGTAAAATACGGGAGCCCGTTTTAAAATCCCGACCCAAAACGTCAGATAAGATATTATATTTCTTTGTACATGTATACTTAGACGCTTGCCTGCAACATGCATTTACATTCATCATGCAACCCACCACTGACCCTTGAATCTGCTCCTCCACTACGAATCTCTATCCATAGAACTGAATATTGATTCGAGAGGATTAACAGATATCGAATATTTAAGCAAGTGTTAATTTTATAATTATCTAAGTTCGCTTATCGTTGCATTGTTCATTTCTACGCAGGTTTCATGCCAACCAGGCATATCCTCAGGAAAATGCAGACAATCACATTCATCAGAGCGTAAGGAGTGTTAAAAACAACCAACAAATGCGGACACAACCTCGTTAATTGAAATGCGATCATGCAATATATCAACGACGGCGACGGGCGACGAAAGCATCCTTAGCAGCAGCCACAGTCCACCACCAATAGACATACCTGTCAATTGTCACAGACTAACCATTACCGTCCAATAATGGCAATTACTGGACGCTTGCCGTCCAATCGATTAATAGAGATTCATAGTAGAAGGGCAGATTCGAGTGTCAGCGGTGGATTGCGTGCTTTATGTTAACGCATGTTGCAGGCAAACGTTTATTATGGATTTCCGAAAATTAACACCTCACGCAATAGAATACGTATGCTTAACTGTACTACTCAATACGGCACTTTGAACAACGAAGCTATAAGCGGACGGGCGTGAGATGGCGGCGATCGGGATTTACAATCGTAAACGTCTTCATTAGCGGTCGCCACTTCGCAAATGGATCCGCTACGCCGCAAGAGCGGGAGTGAGTGGGAAAGCATCGACGGGAGCCGCGTAATTGCGTCGGAGAGGCTTTGATACCGAGTGGAAATGGAGCAATTAAGTCCCCTCAGTCGACCAATTTACCTTGGATTTTTAAATGTTTTGTCACGTCACATACCTCATACCTAATAGTTGGTTACATTACACGAAGAAGCTCTAGATAAGAGCTTTATTTCTTCTGTATGCACAAATTGTAAGTATTCTAACAATGAGCTTTTTCAGTAATCATTAAAAGGTTAAAATTAAAAAACCATTTTGAATATTAGACTTGCTTACCGTTTTATGCAATTTAATGGAACAAGTAAAATTGCTTTTTCTTATTTCTAATATTCTTTAATAAATTTGTTTTCGTTTTTAATTCGATTGTATAAGACTCTCAGAGAAGTATCAAATTACCTTTATTTAATTTTAACGTGGTACTATATAATATTTAATTTTTAATGAAAATAATGGTAATAATTAACATTTAAATTTTGAGCGAATTGTGAAAAATTTTTTCTATAATATTACTAATGTTCATATGTAAAGAACCAACCGTTCTTGAAATTATTCAGAATCAAAAAAATATTTAGTATGAATAGCAAATTCAAAATTTATAGATTTAAATCCAGAAATATTTATTACGTTTTCATGCCAACGATCAATTTATAGCTACATTATAATTAAATAATGCTAATTATAAGAAGAATAATCTTAAATACGAAAGTATTTAACTAAGTTTACTAACAATGTTCACATTATCTTATAGAATATATTTTTTAAAGCGACTTTTATTTTATATTATACATCAAACTGGAAATTGTATAATTTTTAATCATTTGGGAAATTATATCCTTCATAGCGAGCAATCGACGGTCCTTCTCTTTTCAAGCAACGACAACTTCACCAGTTTTACATTTAACATTGGTGAATTTTATTTATCTTAAAAAATAATGAAAAAGGAATAAGAGCCATGGATGGCAACACAACACAAGTTTTTAACGCGCCCCGCGACGACTTCTGTTTACGGTAAAAGAGTAATTGGAAAAGTCGCTAAGTAGCCGACCGCTTGTTTGTTAAAGAAACAATACAGCGTATCTACACTATCGATTAGCGCGATGCCGGGGAAACCTTCGTAGCGTAGTCTGTAAACACGCGCCGCCCAACAGGAAAGTTTTATCGCCTTGTTTGGACTCCGACCCGGCGCCTGACATAACATGGCGTCCTTTTCCCCAGCCCGTAGACCTGCCGGCTGCGGAAAGAATAGAAATATGGCCGCTTCTCTGGTGATTAACGTTTTTTTTTTCATAAAATAGTGCTCCTCAAATCTTAAATGAAGTTTGATTGCTGTCGTCGAAAGAACTTTTTGAATTTCTTGCTCGGCTGACTGTCGAAAACGATGACGGAAAGGATTGCCCGTTCCCACTAACCTCTGGATTAGCTCAGCTTTGCTGATGCACCTAAAAATGGACGTGCCTTAATTTGCTATACGTTATATAATTACCGAAAGGTTTTCAATAAATAAAATAATGTACGTCAATTCGTTTCGATTATTTGATTTTGTGTGCCGTTTAGGGTTCCATACGTCTGAATGAAAAAAATGGAACTCTTATAGGATCATTCGTGTGTCTGTCTATCCGTCTGTCATGGTTGATTTGTTTTGAATCTACTGGAACGATGCGTCGAAAAGTTGGTACAGATATAAATTTCTGTGGCCCAAATCCGAACGTGTAACGTAAATAAATGAATTTTGAATAGAGGAGCCACTTTTGGGGTCGAATAAGAAAATTAAAAATGAGAACGTACCGAATATCATCATACATATCATCATTATACATTTTTATGTATATATGTCAAACGTTGTTATGAAGGTGTCAAATATATATACATTCTGTTTCTTTTTTTATAAGTAAGTTTTAAAAGTAAATAATTTTAAATATTTAAGAAAACAGACGAAGGTTGATCAGTTGCTTTCCTTGTCTTCGAAACAAAGAGCCCAAAATTTAAAAAAAATCATAAAGGAATTCTTTATTTACGTTATTTATTACTGAAACCTAAGGTCTTAACACGGTAAATCTCTCAATATTGTGGGTACAAATACACACTTGCGGTTATTCCAATTACCGCAAGCTTTGAATCAGATTTGATAAACCAAGATAAATAACATATTCATCGAACCGTCTTCACGCAAATTCAACTTGCACTTGTCCTTTTTTAATTCATCTATGTAGTTACGTAACATAAAAATCTGATGAGTTTTCTGTGTTTCAAACCACATACAGACATACTCTGTACTTGAATAAAAATACCTGTCAATGATTGACTGGTTCTTAGATATTTTTGTTACGTGTTTTCCTGAACCATTTCAAAAAACAAAGTAAATTAAATACTATTTTTCTTTTTAGCATTATTTGCTAAATACACAAAACCCGTACGCTTCTGTCATGAGCAATTCGCATTTGTAGGGAGAATATTTAAAAACGAAAAACGACCTCTTTTTAAATTCACTTTTAATAAAATCTTACTTTTACGATTAGCTTTAAAATAAAAATTTGTATTAAGGTCTTCTTTTGTAACCTTCTTTTTATTTTTCTTTTAAATAGCATTTTGGTTTTAAAACTAACTTGTAAAGTAATTTTTAAAAAAAGAAATTTAAAAAGATCTTGTAATTGGCCCTAAATATTACATAGATATGATAGATATTAGCGAAAGTTGAAATCAATTTTTTTCTAAATCTGAAATATAAAAAAACAACAGCATATTTTTACTTTTTTCAATCTCTTATTTATATTTATAACATCAATACCCAAGTTTACTATAACTAGAAGATTAAAAATAATACGCTTTTTGAATGTTCTGACTTTCAAATGCTTATATTCGATTTTTTTTTAGAAATTTCTGCTTATAAATAGAGTATTTAAATGATCATCATCATTCGATCAACCATCAGCCAATTCCAATGGATGAGAGGGACAAGCCCCGATACATCAAAGGGAGTGTAATTACATGAGGGGAACACTCCCTTTCTACCTAGAACCTACACAGGTTCTAGTCAGGATTCGTTATAAATAGAGTAATTGAATGATATGAAAAATTGTATTTTTTGATAAAATAAAGCGATTGTCATGAGAATAAAATCGTTTTTTTAAATTGAAGTCTTAACAAAGTTTAGTCATCAATTTACTTTTACTAAAACAAAGGATTGTAAATTTTACAGTTCCTTTGCCATTTCTTTCTTGCAAAACGGAGCCTAAGGCATGTTTTACAGCTTCTTACGGCTGTCTCTCTATTTAGCTATTTGAAACATTAATATTTTGGGTGGTATTTCTATAATAACAGTAAGAAAAAAATATAGTCAATCACTTTATTCTATTTATAGAAAAAAAGATATATGGCTGCCCATCAAAAAAATTGTCATTATCTCTTTTCGCTTCAGCGTGAAATTTAGGAAAATGTATTTTCCTTTATTTGTAACGTGAAAGCCGTCCACCTCACAAAAACGTTTTATGCTTGTCCAAATAAACATTAATTGTTCATAAACACTGATAATAGATACTAAAAAAAATATTTTTGAATTCAATGGACTTTCAACGTATAAATATTTGGGATCGCTCCCTTTACTAAAATGAATTTTATTTTAATTTCTAATTTTTTTTTAAGAAATAAGACACTGCAATAATATGCGATAAAAAACACTTTGAAACGCCTTCAATAAGTCTAAGAAACGTCACAGTATTTGTAGTATTCTCACGAATCAATACGTTTTTAAAGCAAAACTCGAGCATTCGTCGTTTATGAATCCAAGCAGTTTTGAGTACAACAGATCGGGAGGCAAAAAAGGTGTCAACATTTGAAATATTTACTTAGTTAAAAGTTCAGTTATTCAAAACGAGCAACACTGGTATCATCGGTCTGCGATCAGTGAGTCTACGATTCTCACCTTATTTAAAAATCGTAATAAATTTTCCTTCGTATTTAATGAAATTAGAAAACAATGCTTGTTGTTTAATCCATAAACACAGTGTTACGATTCGAATTACAAAACCAGAAAATCCGTTATAATGTAAGGCCAAAATTCATTAGTCATAAGCCAGTGGAAAGGATCACCGATGTGTTTATATTTCAATATAATTTCCCGTATTTAGTTATTAATACACAAAATTTCCCAACTAGAACAGCCGAGGGCACGTAACAGCCTAACGCCTTCTGTCTAGAATAAACTCGTACCCAACAGTTAGGAGATTAAGTACATCACATACTTGTAGCCCTTAATATAAATGATGTCATTTAAACAAAGGTTTTTACAACACATGAGATTTGGTAAGTAGGGAAAACGTTTATTCAGAGAAATGTTACATAAGATTATTATCATTTTTTGAACTGAACTTAACGGACTTAAGTCAACTGACGTTCTATCGTTCTGTCTTTGTTTATATTCATTGATCCTCTAGTTATATTATAATTGATGCTCTCGCAAAATCTTTCGAACTTATTGCAAACAATACTAAACATATTAAGATTTTCTTCTAATAAATATTTTATCGTTGAAAGCTGGTTATTGTTTTTCTATAATTCCACAGGTATTTTCAAATTCATCATTGCACTTGTGCCAGCAGTAATATAAACTGTGCATTCGGACAAATAATATATATTGCAGTAGGTATAAACGAGAAAAGCGGTGACCGCTCGGCTCGAAGGCGATGTAAATACGACTAGGTATTTCACATAATCGTCTACGACCGCCTGGCTTACTAAAATGTTCTCTATTACGTTGTGTACCGACCGAGTATCATTAACTTTCGAAAAAGGTCATCTAAAATAGGACGTTCTCTCCCGACTCATAATAGCACCTGATAAAAGTATGATAGCTCGTGATTCGATCAAAGGCTTACACCTTCGGAGCAGGCGAGAGCGCGCGGGCGTTCGATGTAGGGCTGACGTTTCGACTACGTCCATTGTGTATTCGCGGACGAGGGTCAGTGATTTATAGAAGGGTCATCTACGACAAACAGCCAGCACGCGGCGGCGGCGGCCCGCTGCCCCCGGCCCCGCCGCACTTCTTCCTATCGCCCCTCCCCCCGCACTAGCCCAGACCCGGTCGCGCCGAACAAAACGGATTAGGCTGATTTATTCACAACAATGTTGACTGAGGACACTTTTCTTCGGGCTGTTTGCACCGAAGATGAATATCGAAACCGGAACGTGGGCTCAAATTATTAAATCGGCTTGTACGTGGTTCACGCAATGTCCCAGTAATAAATTATTCAATTTCATCGATAAATAAGAATATAAACGTGATTTTATAACTGAAAAATATTTACACTCTTCGTTTTACAAACGGTTAAATCAATTTTAAAGAAGTTTATCTAATTTTTGCGTCTTATAACGAACTCAAGTAGATCATTAAATTTAGCCTATCCGCATTCTAAGTATAACCTATTTATAATTTCTGATTTACGAACGTAAATACATAGGTACAGTTACAATTATTTACATGTATAAATAAATTGAAGATTATTATTCAAAAAGAGACATAAGTATACTACACAACAAAAGCATTTAAGTTTTATTTAAATCCCCTCTTAAACATTTCGAAATGAACTGAAGAAATTAGACTAACGGCCTTAACCTTCATCGTTATAGGTTTAATAATAATAGTCTTTAATAGTTTTCTGTTGGATTTGGGTCTCTATTAGAAACATCGATAATTAGGAAAGTGTAAACTAATTCCAATGTTTAACTGGTTTATTTCACGTTATATGTTTATCAATTTCATATATCGATAAATATTTAAACTTTATCAAACAGTTAACAGTAGAACATTACATAAATGCTTTTAAAAAATCTTTTCATTAATTGTAGCAGTGAAAATCTTTTGTTTCGCAAATGAAATAAAATCTTTTTATTATGAAGGTACTCTCTTACGACAGGTTTACAAACGTAATTAAAGATAAGCATTTTTCATTGCTTCTTATGCTTCTTATAACATTCCCTGACACAGTTTTAATCAATTATTTAGTAGTGATGGTTTTGGAGCCAACTCCTAATCAACTAACCAAACCTACCGAACCCAAATCAGCTCACACCGGACCAGTGCTGACACTTAAGGTTAAGATCGAGGTACCCAGGATCTGAAAAGAAAAATTGTGGGAGAATGCTCCCGTAGGGTGAAAAAACCGGACACAAGTCCAACCTGGGTCTCTTTTTCATTGGTAAAGAATAATATTTTTTATTACGTAATCGATACGTTACATAAAAAAATAATAATACTATCGTCTCAACGTCTTTTAAGTTGTTTTGTATGCACTTTTCCTATTTTTAGTATTCCATACCTCTGAAGGAAAAAGAAACCCTTACAGGATCACTTCTATGTCCGGTTCGTCTGTCCATCCGTGCGTTATACAGTCGAGACCCTTTTTCTCAAGAACGCGTAGAGGTATCAAATTGAAATTAATACTAAATACTTAAATGTGATGTCCCTTGGAGCTGTGAAAATCAAGAATTTAAACGTTATCAAAAAATAGAACCGAAATCCGGTCTTTTATGCATGCCTAATATTTTAGAACTAGAAGGACAATCAAAACTGATGGAGTATTTTCCATTAACCAGGAATCAAAATATTTGCCAAGAAGAAAGGTCTCACAGCACAAATAAAAGAAAAAGTCTGAAAATCCATAATCTGTATCTACATCACATGAAAAAAAAAATTATTGCAAATTTACGCTTGCAATTTGAGTGTGGACATTGACGAGGACTAGTACATAGGAGAATATTTTTTAACTTTGTATTATAAAACTTAATTTTTCAAAAATCTTTGAAAGATACATGGTATCTTTTAGATATCTATTAGATATATCTTTTAGATATCTTTAAGGAAATTCAAAACATTTTTTGAATAAAGCGAAAGTTTAGGAATTCCAAAGACAAATATCTCGTGAGTATTGCTATAAAAATCAAACAAAATCATCGAGATTCTTAATGAGTTAAATATTTAAATACATTTTGTTGACTACATATACACTCGTTTTTTTATTCGAACATTAACAATCACTCATACAGACCGACAGACAGACGAACGAATGAACAGCACAATAACATTAATGGTTTCATATAGTTTCAGTCTTTTCATGCCTATAATTTTTCAAATGTTAGATCCTGACAAATTAGGCCGAAAGTTTTACTCGACTAAAGAACTTTATTAATAATTCTAGATTTTTTTTAAATCAAATCTGTTACTGTATTCGTAGAAATTATGTAATAACTGTCTAAAATATAGATAAAAAGAAAAGAATTTTTTAAAAGTATAAAAATTAATTGAGGCTAATTTTACACTAGTAACAATAAGAACAATGACAATTATACAAATTAAACCTAATTTGATAACTTTTCAAATCTCATTATTCTCCGTATAATCTTGAAAAAGTTATTAATAATATTGTTAAGTCCTCCATGTTATCGCCATTTGTGAATTCCACAAGAATCCTTCTAAATGAAACAATCGTTGTCTAGAAAAGCTGTCGCTTTTTTAAATAATTACTTTAGAAACGGTTTCCTAGTGCGTGACAGAATAACTTTTTTTTATACCGTGCCATCGGGAAGGTTTCGATATAACTGAATGGTAACTTTTGATTAATATAAAAAAAAAATCTTTAGTTGTCTTGGTGATGAAATAACGCTTGTCACAGTATACCTTAGAACATGCATGATTGACAAGTCTATATCGAATTAAGCTCTGCGCATATTCAGCTTGTTCTCTAAAAACCTTCGCATCAACTGTATTTCGACATGTACAACAATACGAGCTGCCGAGGAGTATTCTCACATCGCAAACCAAAAGAAACTTCTTCATTATTAGACGCTGTCAGTTGGCTGGCTCGTGTCGGCACCTCAGCACGGAAATGTCGGCCGCCGCGGACTCGCTGCCACGTATTCAATGTCTATCCCCCGATGCGGTCATTAAATACATTGTAATACAATATTAATACCACGTAGCGGTCCAAAACTAGTGCTGTGCACTGACCACGGCTTATCAGCGCACAAAATATATATTGTGAATGTGAACACTAAAAAGTTGAGGCGGATAAACGATTTAATCTATAATTTTTACATAACTGTATGTTACTAATATTATGTGCAATATTTAAACTGACTATATTCTATATAAGTCAATAGTTAACTGACATAGTCTAGTCGAGAAGTTCAAAATCGTGTTAATTCTTGATGAAGGTCCTAAATATGTGAGATAGCTCATTGGATTCGCAATAATGTCTAAAAAAATGTGTTCAAACGATTTTACTGCACGATAAAATTACAAAATTTATTAACAAATTAAGATGAATAAAAAAAGGTATTTCGTTTTTGGCAATTACACAAAAACTAATAGTACTTAAGAAATTGAAAAAATTCATAAAAGAAGAAAATTTTTTAAAAAAAATCTTGACTCCCAAAACTCTACCTGTATTACTTATAATTTTAATTTAGTGCTGAAAATAGAGCCTCGCTCTGCCAATATAGCATGGCCGCGCTACCACTCAACAGAGTCTATCACATAATTTATTTTTATAGGATTAAATATCAATATTAAAATTAAAAAAAATTATGGGGTCATCAGAATACTTCAATGAATAAAGTTCCGATGAAAAAAAAATTATTTAATTTTCAAAAAGTTGTACAATTGTAAACTAAGTAATTTTTCGTGGACTTTCATTTTTACAAAAGTACGGTACAAAAGTTTAAATAATTGGCCTATAAATTTTTGGCTTTTTAGAGCTTTTCTTTTTTATATATTTAACAAGACCACGTTATAAAAGTAACTTAAATTTATGCATTTTATTTATTATAATTTTTTTAAAGTTAAAAGAAAATGAATTTGTTTATGAACAAATAGACGAGTTCAAAATTTTGAAAAATTTATTCTTACTATTTTCTTGTCATGAAAAAATTATGATTTTCCAAAAAAAAAATTTTTTATAAATTGCATATATGTAACGTAATGTATTACAAAATATAATGTAAATGTAACTGTGCAGCAGGATTTCTTAAGCCCTCTTGATTGACTGATCTGTTTTGTAATTAACCATGTAATATCGTTCTGTTTGAAAAATGTGTCCAACCATCGAATGTCGGGAACGGTAACAAGCTTAGTTTGCATACTTTTCTGAAATGTACAGACAAACAATGAAAGAGCTTTAACTATATCAAATCACTAGCTATTTTCAACCGCTACAATAATTACGATCACATCCTACAATGAAACTATTCCAAAAAGTGCTTTACACACAACCCTTCCTTATTTTAAAGACATATCAGGACTTTATTTTCGTTTATGTAGAAGTTCTTTCACAATTTCTTTTTAAAATGTCATTTAATAAAAAGTAAATTTTAAAATAAAATTTGCAATTCATGTCTTCTTAACAGGTTTAAGCCCGAACAACCTTTAAAAGAAGGACGTTGAACCTAAATCATATTTTAAAAGTGACTTTTTCCTAAATGTGACTTCAAAAGAAACTGTAGAATACGATCTCAATGTATTAAATATATCACTCGGCAAATATGATGTGCACCTTTTATATTCTTGTGCTTTATAATTGTATGTTATCAACATGCGACATTGATTGTTTTTTAATACACAGGTCTTACTTCGTCCATAAAAGTACAAATAGCATACGTATCAATACAAAATTAAATATAATAATACCTGATATGAATACAAACATATACATAACACAAGTATGATGTTTACTGGTATGACTTTACGTGACGTTCTATAAATCTCAATTTTTTATTTTATACGAGACGAGTGGCAGCTAAAACCGGGGTCGCCACGCTAGTGCGTACGTAGTTTTATCTCACTGCTAATGAATTGGATTACGGGGGGCTCTCCCATTATACGAGATGACGCGCTATTTAGTGAATGGATTTTGTCCGGCTGACGGCGTGAATTCGTTTTGTTTCCTGCTTAATAAATGCCCGGGTAAATATAATTAAGCTGGAATTGTTTTTGCTTAATTACACCAAAGCGAATAAGCTATATTGTGAATTGCCGATAGGCGGTTTCATTATTACGTATTATGTACGAAACTCGCTTCTATTATTATATAGATTGGGATTTTCTTATTGTTGTTGTGCCAGGTTTAATCACCCCACTGCCGAGGCACACCTCCTTCAGTGTTATCATTTCTGGTCGAAAGGCTCGGACCTTAATCCCTCCAAATTGGCATAGTTGAGAGCTACTAACAACCGTTATCATCGATGCGATAATGACGCCCGGAATCAACAGTTTAATATACTCCCCGAGACAAGAATCGGATGATATAATTTGACTTAAAAACTCATTCGTCAGTTCACCCGTGATAAGATCAAAGGTAGTACCTTCTTGTTTGAAGGACTAAGCAACTATCGCCAGATAGAAAAAATCAGGTGGAGATGTGTCGGGGCATACGGCCTTTGATTTAACGTGAAACGTCTACGTCAGCAAGACCCTCTTAGTGCTAAATATTGAAATAAAACAAGGCTGAATTCATTCTAAAAAATTTTAATACAAAACAGACACTGAATGGTGATAGAAATAGCAGCGGTAGAGTCGCACGCGGAGTCGGCGTCGTCTACTGAGCGTTCATGACAACTTTGCGTCGCTCTTGAAACTACCCCACTCGCCTTATTCGGGTATATATGTCTGGTCCATAACCCCGTCTTTCTAACGACAACCTTGATCCATATTTCTGACTGGCTCTAGCACGAACTGAGGCCGATATAGATAAATAAAATAAAAAAGCCTATTTATTTCTTGTTAGTTACATGTTTTTTCTGTATATTTTTATGTGTTAGTTTGTGTTTGACTTAAATCTATGATAATTCAAATTTATATACTGTTTTGAGTTTAAATTTCAATTTTACGATGTTTATGTTTTTTCTGATGAGATTGTTTTAAGCTAGGCTTTTTCTATCTTATCATAATAAGATTGTACTAAGGTATTTTTCTAGGAAGCACAAGTGGTAGAGAGCTGTGACATTAGGTTATCGTTGTATTTGCATATTTCTTCTCTGTTCTTTAGTTGGATGTTTCGATTTTTCGAGAATTTGGTTCTGCTCGCTTTTTGTTTGGCTAATGTTATTGTTGAAATGACTAATCTGTGGTCCGACTATAGTTCAGGTTTAATGTCTAAAGATTATTGAATATTTTTAGTAGATTTGACAGGATATAGTCAATTTCTTTTTTATATAGTCCGTTAAGAAAACGTCAAGCCCATCTCTTATTTTGTTGTTTCTTAAAGCATGTATTTATACTCATTAATCTGTTTTGGAATACAAAATTTAATAGTTTTGGATCTCTGTCATTTTTAGGGCTCCGTACCTCAAAAGGAAAAAACGAAACCCTTATAGGATAACTTTGATATCATGCTGAAATTCATATCAAATACTCATATTTATTGTCCCTTAAAGCTGTGAAAAAATCA
Organism: Eumeta japonica; assembly: GCA_005406025.1. Lineage (NCBI taxonomy): Eukaryota > Metazoa > Arthropoda > Insecta > Lepidoptera > Psychidae > Eumeta > Eumeta japonica. The sequence continues at coordinate 95,637 of BGZK01001460.1, forward strand.
ATTTTCTAAGCCAACGCAATCAAAAGATACAGCCGTTTTTGCCGCAAATTTTTGATACGCGCAAAGTAATCAAAACCTGCAGGGTACTTTCCGTAAACTCAGAATCTTGGAATTCGGTATGAAGCAACGTTTTATAACACAAATAAAGGAAAAATTACGAAAACCATAAATTTTTAGTTACATCATATAATAAAAATATTTTTAATAATTTTAAACTTACTACACCTTTCCTCACGAACGCGTAGAGATATTAAATTGAAATTCATATCAAATACTCAGGTCTATAATACTTTTAAGCTGTAATAAAATCAAACTTCTATGTCAATCAAAAGAAACTGCAATTTAAGCCACATATTTTGAAACTCGCAACTACTCGCAAGCGAATCAAAACCTAAAGGGTACTTCGAGACGACCTAAAATCTTAAAATTTGGCACAATGTAACCTTTTATAGGATACATAATGGGAAAATTCCGAAAACCTTAAATTTTTAGTTACATCACATAATATATATTTTTTTAATAATCATAAACTTATTACCCTTTTGCTTATGAACACGTAGAGGTATCAAGTTGAAATTCATATCAAATACTTAGGTCTAACTACATTTAAGCTGTAAAAAAAAAATATAAAGATAATTGTAGTTACCGCATTGACCGCGACTTATCTCTAAGTATCGGGAGAGGACAACATTTTATCACGTATGTACGTCGCAATTTTAAGGATGCCGTGACAGTTGCAGTGGTGGATATATATATTTTTATGAGGGTAGGCCGCTTTATTTCCGCCACCCCGTGTACCTACCTAAAATAATAATTTTCTGAAATCTGCCGCCCCTAGGACGCTGCCGCCCCTAGGCCGCGGCCTACACGGCCTATTGACAAATCCAGGACTGGACAGATGAATCATGTGAAAGATATTATTTAAATAATCCAGGCCCTGCAAACGGCCATTGTGAATGTAACTGTATATAGGTCACCACAATGTCAAATTAATGTTGCAATAGAATGCATAAAAACAACAATATACGGCAGCAACCTCAATACCTATTGATGTTGCTGCCGTAACCTCAATTCCTCAATATCTATTGAGGTATTGAGGTTACGGCAGTACGAGGGGCGGCTGATAAGTCCGCGGCCTAAGGCATTAAATGAAAGAAAAGTACGAGTATTTTATTTTTATTTTTCAATATAGTCTCCCTCAAGCGAAATACATTTTTCACATCTGGTGTATAACGCCTTCAAACCGCCCAAAAAATATTCCTTTTCTTTACAGTCAAAATGGCTTTCTACAGCCATCTTCATTTGATTGTCATCAACAAATCTACGACCACGTAACTCCTTGTTTAAATTGGAAAAAAGGAAATAGTCGCTGGGAGCTAGATCTGGGCTGTAGGCCAGTACAAATTTTTCGATTTTTCGAACATTTTCCTCCGTCACTACCGTCACAGGACGCCCTGGGCCAGGATCATATTCACAGCTCTCTCATCCTTGTTGAAATAAGCGAGGCCATTTTTTGACCATCGTATACGAAGGCGCAGATTCCTGAAGAACTGATACCATATCTTCAAAAATTTCTTTGGGCGTTTTTCTTTTCTTTACGAAGTACTTTATTACGGCGCGATATTCAATATTACTGAGATTTGACGATTCGGCTGACATGATGACGTTTGTGCTTCGACAGATAATTTGTTAATGACTTTAATAACGAAAGGAAGCTATATTTATACTAACAAGAAGTGTCGCAACTAGTGGTAATAGTTGTGAAATAATGAGTCATCGCTAAGTACCTTGGCCCGCTGACTTATCAGCCGCCCCTCGTACGAGAAAACATGTTCTCGTCCGATTGTTGTAGGAGACTTCAATATCGATTTTAAAATGAATACCCAAAATGGAATTTCCACATATTTTTCATTCATAAACATGTTTCCGTTAATAAACACTAGGTACTACAAGAAGTAGTACAACTATAGATAACTTTTTTTCGAACTTCAATGTTCAATGTGGTAGTATTCATACCTTTTTCAGTCACCATTTACAGATCTGGTTCAAATTTAATACTTAATTAGTATTTTGAACCAGATTTCTAAATAGAGACTAAAAAACTTTGTAAAAAATAACTTTGACAAAAGAACTTTTGCAAGACTGCTGCAAGGCTAGTGTAGGTATTTCAGTTATATTATAAAATAAATGATATGTATTTAGATAGGTGTGAAGATAAAATAAAAGATTACTGAAACGATAAATAGACCTTTGTCTTACATTTACACTCCTCCAGCTTTCCACATTGTAATGTTATGGATTTCATTTTGCAATAAAAATACCATAACTATGACTCAATTTACGTGATGGGTGAACTTTTACTTATATACCTGCAGGAGGTTTGTACGAAACCCTCGGTGTGTAAGCCCAACTCGCACTTGGCCGCTTTTTTTATTTTGACCGTATCCGTGTTTTTTAGTAACTAAGTACTCCTCGGCTTTGCGTATTCTCATGTTAGCGTTCAAGTCGCCCATTACTATAATAATTTTCTTTGCTGACTCCCATGGCTTTGTCAATTGTGTTGTAGAATACTTCACTCTCTATTTGGCTCGCTGCTTCTGTCGGTACATACACTTGTATGAGGGATATCATGTGACCTAACATATTTATATTTAGATTTGCGACGCGTTCTGAAATTCCATTGAAGCTTTTTATGTTATTTTTGAGGGATTTGTGTACTAAGAAGCCTACTCCGTATTTGCCAAGTGTATGGCCTATGTAGCATAATATAAAGTTTTCATATTCCTCTATTTTATTTCCCAGTCTTCTAGTTTCTGATATGCCAATGCTATTTTATTTCCTTAATTACTTCCTCGAGTTCTAATAGACGATGATATTAAAATAGAGTCCGGACGTTGTAAGTTGCAATCATTAATTGATGGTTAAGTATGGTGTTATTGTTATTTGTTGAAATTGTCCTTGGAGGGTTGTGGTGTTGATATTCCACGGTGACCAACCGGGTTGGAAGATATAATTTCTTTGCTAATGTTTCTTTGATTGTATAATTTGTGTAGACTGTGGATGAAGAACTTAATTGCTATTGTTCGTTATCTTGACTTATGTTAGAGTTTGACGGATTTTTGTTGACTAGAAAGTCTACCATTCCCAGTTTCATTACTTCTTCGGAGATATTATTTGACGTTTTCAGCGGTGCATCGGGTTTTATTTAGTTGCATCTTTCTCTCAACAATTGAAGCAACGTTTTTAGGCGACGTAGCTAATTTTCTCTTGGGGTTATTTTTAGATAAAATAATTAGTTTATCATATTTAATTACTGCGGTATTTCCTTTCTCTATCTTTAGTTTTAAATAATCTTGAAGTTCTTTTCGTTTTTGAAAATATATTTTGTATAGTCTTTTTTTAGGTAGTGAAAAAAATCTTTCAATGTATGTCTTTTTTTCAAGATATTGATTTTTGTGCCTAAAGTTGTGAATGTTACTATTATCGGTCATTGCTTTTTTTCCTTCCTTAGCTATTCTTTTAAGTTTCTGTATTTCATTGTTTGTTATATTTACAAACAAGTATTGGTCAATGCATTTTATAATATTATTTTCGAAATTTTCATATGAAGTTTTCATCTCCTCTATTCCAAAAAATACAATATTTCTTTTTTCGTGCCTCTTTTTCTAGAAAGTAAATTCTTTTCTCTTGGTTTTTGTCTGTGTGTTTCAGATTTTCATGCTTTACTTCCCAGGCTGAAAATTTTTCTTCTGGTATTTTGTTTATATTTTCTGTGACATTTTCTGTAAAATTACTTCCAGTTTCTTATTTCTTTTTTCATCCATTTCTTTTTTTATGATTTTTAGCGCACTCAGAATTTCCTCCATGACTTTATTTTATAGTTTTGTAGTTTGCTACAGTACAAGTAGTGTCCTGTAATGGTGCACCTTCAAACTAGTTTACAAAATTACTCAATCGTTGTTTTGGTAACGCAGGTTCGTTTGTGGCGTGTTTACTTTATTGGCTGGCGTAATTCCACCTTAAAACAAGACGGCGTTTTGGATATCGTTGCTGGTTTCATAATTATTTGCAAATCATGATTTTTGGTTATGTTTGTAATTATGAAAAGAATCACCATATTATAATCTTCGTTGTTTTATGTTTGCTTATTACTTCTGTACACGTAATAATTAGATCTGTTTGAATTTGTTTGCTTAGAAGCGTATTTTACCGTCCCAGAGTCTTGGAGTAATAATGTGTTTATACTTTTATTATTTCACAAGCCGATATTTTACATATTTTTTTATACGATTTCTGATTATTTTTAACTATAAATATTATTACAATTGCACTTATTATTTTTGAATCGACTCTTCTAAGTAAATTCTATAAAGACACAAAAGAAACACCGCGCTATTACATGTGAATCGTGAGTTATACTAAATAGAAATGAGCGAGAACGCCAGTGTCCGTCGTTCTACACAGCGCTCCTCCCCCACCACCTTGTCCGGCCGCGATGCTAACACAAGGTCATAACACCGAGCAGACTATATGAGCTAAATAGTGACACTAGATTAATGCTTCTAAGATTAATAGTTTTGTAGTTATAAAAGTAAAACTATACAGACAATTTTGCTACTTTCCAATTTTCTCACCAGCTACCTTTATGTTTCGTTGTAGTTTTAAAGACGTTTAACGTCACAAAATGAAAAAAATCATATAGATTTAATGCATATTTTAGCCTATAGTGTTTTATGGAAAGACATGAGTCTCGTCTACTAAAATAGTTCCACTATTGGTTCGTCCCAATGAGTCTTTCAAGACGAATTTAAAAATTATGTTCTCCCTCCTCTAACATACACAATTTTTGACAATTCCTTCATCGCTAAGCATCTCATAATTTAACTGGAAACAAACTAACACATTTTATTTTCATTTTTTGTAATAATAATATAACAGTTAATAGTACTAGTTTATTTACACTAACAGTAAACCTACCAAATCTAAGAAATCTTTTTGTCGGGTTATTTATTTGAACATTTTCACACTATTCCCATACCAATGTTCCATTTCAACTTCCTCAAGAAATAACTCCCTAATTGCATACATTTGCTGGCGTAATATTTTCATTAGTTGATGTTGCATGACAAATGAAAACAGAAACACGCCAGCGAAAGAAAAAGCAATTAATTGTGAATAACTAATTTCACTTCATACTATAACGTAGAGCACACACACTTGTACAATTAATTATAACGTTGTATTTAGCCGGGCCATTCGGTATGAATTATGCACCACAGAATGCCGAAAATATTACTAGGTACACTGAAATCTACTTAACTAACGTTATGATTTCGAAAATATGTTAATTTCTTTTCTTTTTCGAGAACATTAATGTAGATTTGTGTAACAATTGTTATATGTTAAGCAAATGTAAATTACGCAATAAATTAAACAAGTGATGAGCGGATGCCTTCGAACCGGATGGTACCGCGTTTGAAAACTTACCACAGTCACTAACTTATGTTAATGTTAAAAAAAAAACAGTTTTTCACTTATGTCAAATTAGAAACCAGCGCTGACTCCATAACTAGGAGACCAGGTTAGACCATTTGTCCTAGATACCATCTTGTAAGGATATAACGGCTGTCAACAAGCTCAAGTCTAAGACCACAAACCAAATCCACAGACCAAGGTTTTGGAAAACTATGCTGAAGCAATGCAATACTAAAAGCTTGTCAACATGAAACATGACAACTATAAAAAACGGATAATCCAAATTTGTTATTATTGTAAGAAGACGGCGTCTATGTATTTGTACATTACAGCTGTATTTTCCTAGTAACCACGGCTACTTTAATCGTAATGCAAATTATTAGTTACCTACTGATTATGAATAAATTTGTGTTTTTTTTATTAACATTTACACATATTTTAAATTCAATTTGTTTATTTTTATACGTACCATGTGCATATATCGTTCTGAGGAACAATACTAAAATAAATAATACAATCAAATGTTTTCAGTTTACGTTATATTAATTTTGGCTTATTTTTGGCTGCACAGCTCCCTTTTATGTGCAAAGTTGACAAAATCTGAAATAATTTGTGTTCATAGAAGTTATTATATGAAGTTTTACAAGAAATAAAACAATGTTTCATGTATTTCAAGTTTGTGAAAAGAGTGTTTTTATTCTTAAAAAATTTAACTTACTAGTAATCTGATTGTTATTAACTTCCATTTTAAAATATTACATTCTGTGAAACCTGCGCTATCCTAATTGCGTTTTATCGGTTCTTAATAAATAACTCTGTTCGCTTTAAAAGAGCCACAAAACCAGTTCTTGATCACTTATACGCTTTAGACGTGGAACTCCTTCAGTGTGTTTACATTAATATGTGGTTTAACTTAATCCCGGATACTAAACTCAGATTACTGAGCACATTTTATGTCCATGCAGGCAAAAATGTGAATTTTGCCGATATTAGAAATATCCTTAGGAATCAGCTTTTGTTCGCTCATACATAAAATGTGAATTATATGGATTAAAATACCAACCGCCATATTAGGACCTCTTAGTTGTGAAGAAAACACTACATCATATTATTGAGAAATGACTCTTTCGGGAATTCAACAAATGGGTTTGGGTGAAAAGTAAAAAAAAAAACTGAAGGTTATATATTCAACAACACTGAGAGACAATAATTTTAGTTTATCGCACTTGACTTTTAAACACTCTGATCACAAAGATAAAAGCGATGTTTTAGCTTTCAAATTCCATAATATATATGTATATTGAACTAGACTAGAGAATAACTTAGAAGCTATTTTTTTTATTTCAAAACAAAAATATCCTTTACTTTACTTCTTGTTTACATCGATAAACTTATAGATTGATATCTCGATAATAATTTCGATGTGAATTTGTTCTTTGATTACTATTTGTTTTTCAAGTTTATTTTGAAAAACGCGATCAAAAGAAATTTAAGCTATGCCTTATATCGCCACCTCATAGAATTTTTAGCCAATTGCATTGTTGCTTTACTATTGGATATTATGCCGAGATCTCAGTACGCTTAATGTAATATACTCAACAACAGATAGAACTAGATGGCATAAATTAGACGCATGATACTACGGGCGGTATTAACGTAAGAGCGATAGCAGATAAATTTTGCATATTGTGTAGTATATGTGTATGTACGTTGTGCATGTAAATATTTATTTTTGAAAATGAACATGTGCCATAGTTCTCATGGAAAGTTATCAGATAATCTCGATGAAGTCGAAAGACTTCCTGTAAACGTCGATTGCCCAAATACTATATTTATAGTTAATAATTTCTTGATTTTGTATATTATTTTCGTACTAAAATTTTTTTTAAATTACGAAACCTTAAATACTATTTTTAGTCAATTACATGCTCCGGATGGATATAGAAATAAAAATAAAATATGTTACCATCCAAAACATGTAACTGAAAAAAATATACAGTAGTAAATTAAAAGTTTCGTAATTTATAAATAATTTAGGTTGAGATTTAAATTCCTAGGACCCATATCGAGCTACCTCTCCATACGCTGTATGTGAATAAGTTATTAATGAGCTATATTATTTATAATCATTTTATTCAAAACTAGCTGTACTCCCGGCTTAGCCCGGTTCGTCACAGAAAGAATTCGTTGGTTTTTTTGACCATTGACCATGATTCTTGTCTGCTGAATTTGTTCACTCGTTGTTGCCTCCGAACACTCACTCATGAGATTATTTCTGTTTGAATGGTAACAATAAACCTGTATTCTATCTCCTGTCACAATGTCTCTTGTTACAATCAATAGCAATTAATTGTTCGTGATCTGCTTTAATTTTTTTTTTGCGTCAACTATTACGAACCTGCTTCTATTCTAAAGGATAATTCATTAAGAACGCACCGAAATTAAAGTTTCTTTTAAATGTTCCTTTTTTCTAATTCGTTTCATAGAATCCTCAAACGACCTTTATTGCCCTCACATGTGATACGACGATTTTCTTTAGTTAATCATCTGACAGCACTTTCTCCTGTGAAAGTAATTAAGATCCGACCTTCACGAATTTCATCAATGACAGAAACATGACCGCCAATAAATTCAGCGTATCAAGACCTCACTCTGTTTAGAAGTATCGTTTGCTCGTCTTCTAAATGCTCCCAAAAGCATTTAGAAGACGAGCTGTGCAATATTTTGAGGTAAAAATTGGAAAATTTCTTTCAAGTCTTCACCTTCACCAAGAACCCTTTGGCCCTTCAAATCAATTCCATTTTTGTTATGGATGACAATTTTACATTTATAATAAAAAAAAAATTAACAAGCGATTTCGGGTCAAATTAATTTTAACCAATAAGGTAGTCTTACATTTTTAAAGATTAATATTGAAATTTATATATTGATTACCAGCCCAGATTCCACGATTTTTAGGGCATCCTGCGTAAAATAATGTCACATATAAGCCCAAAACGGACATAAGAAAAGATACGCCGCATCCGCCGCCCAGAAAAGCTAAACAAATCGTCCGGTTCCCTGCATCTCGAACTACCGTACGGGAAAATAAACGCTCCGCTGGAAGATGAGAGACGCCGTTCGTTCGCAAACAGCTCGTTAATTCCGTTATTACAAGCGAGAGCGCGCCGGCAACAGATGCGGCCCGCGTGCCCCCGTCCTCGGCGGCCAACTTAAAGCCTTCCAACTTTAAAGGGCGGAAATAAGAAAGCTTCCCTATGGGAAAATGCAAAAATATTCCTTTCGATAATTTCTTAATTAAGCCCGTCCCGAACTTCAATTGACTCCGGGTGAACAGATGAGTTAACAGATTCAAAGGAAGGATATTACGCCGTCCGGAGGCGCCGGCGCCGGCGCCGCCCGCCCGAGGAGCCCCGGGCCTCTTTATTCGTTCGACGGTTCGCAATCATAATTTGATTAACGGTTCTAATTGAAATAATATAGTCTATATTTTTAGGGAATTGCCTAAAATTTGTATATGTCTGAAACTTGGATACATGTGTTTTTTCAATAATACCACTGGTTAATAATAAAGAAAAATCCTAACGTAAACTCGTAACGAGAAAACTCATAGTTCGAGGTGATATAAAAACTATATTGTATGCAGCGATGGACTTATGATCTGTCGTATTTGGTTCTAGTAATTATGAAACGTGGTCTTGTGTTATCTCTGGCTGCCGCACTACGTGATGTTATTAATATAAAAAAAAATGGTAATAAGTTCATTTCTGATGCACATCAAAGCTATGGTAAAATAAAGTTCAAAAAATGATCCGAATGGTATTATATGTTCGAAACGGATTCGATTCGAATTAAAAATAAAAATGTAATGAAACCTAAACTCTCTCCGAACACTACATACTGGTAAAACCAATTTCTATAATATATAATAATACTTTCGTCACGATTAATTAACATCAAATTATTATTCTGTTTTAGTTGATTTAATTCATTTCAGCATTCTCTCTCTTATTAAGGTATATACGAAACATGAAGGGAAAGTACGTATGGGAAACAATACACGCAAATTGTTACGTCCGCTGAATCTGGCGCGCGTGCGTTGTCTGTACTTCATTCGGAAAGATATTGTCTTTAATATTTTATCGCGCTGTATTTAATTGTATTAATTGTTAATATGACGAGAAAAGCTGAGTCAAAGGTCGGTGTTTACGCTGACCATTATAAGCAATCGGTTTATACAAATAATTCATATAGGTACTTTGATAACAAATAAAAGTTATCAACATTGCGCAACTCATAATGCGAAGCATTTGAAAGCTTTATAACCGAAAAATGTTTTCGTCTCTTTTTAGTGTTATTTCTACCGCTTTAGAAACTATTAGAAGAACTATTTCTACCGCTGTACTACCGTTAGTACAAGAAAATGGGGAATTTTGCATACCATTGTCTATACAATTTAATGAATATTAATTCTGTCTGCTTTAAGAAATAATATAATGTAATTCAAACGAAAAAAACATCAAAGTAGTTTAAAAAACTTTCCCGTCAATCAACTGCAAAACGACATTTTTTCATTAAAAAATGTACAATACTTTAAAAGTATTCCTATGCTTTGAAGAGTAAACGAATTTTTCTAAATTTTAATTGCGTTACGTCGTTAAAATTACTTTCTCTCTCATATACGTATTACTCAAATCCAAAGATTAAATTTCTTTTCAATGAATATCATTTTAATTATGATGAAACATGAAGCAGTCAATAACATATCGATTCTTCCAATTGTTTATTAGTCTACATGACGCCAATATAAAAATAAAAATGTCTGTGGAAAAGAAAATTTAACTATCTTTATAATTAAAATTATATGTGTCGCCATACAGCCAAGAATATTGTATATTTATATATAATATACTTGGTATATATATATATATATATATATATATATATATATATATATATATATATATATTAGTGTAGATATATACTAAGTGACTTAAAATAATCTCAAGAGACCCACTCACCCATTTCATCGTCACACCCTGGTTATCATTTTAAATGAAAGGAATCATGGAGCCGTTTAATAGCATCACACTCCACTCTCAACTTAACCATCAGTTAAACAAAAAAATCATAGATATGAGGTATATTAACCAAGATTTTGTTTAACTATTACGTAGATCAGATTTAAAATTATTAGAATTGTCACTTAGAAACTGTGAAATAATAAAACATATTTAAATTTAAAAAATTGAACTCTTTGCCCACCTTATATATATAATATTCATTCGTTATTTATTTTTTCAAATTGACGACAAAAAGAAAATACTTTGTTTAACGTCTACATAAATAAAACGCGAGAAAAGTTTCGTGCAATCATTTTCAATGAATTTCGTTGCCATTTAAGCCAACAAGTAAGTGATAAAAGACTTCAGTTGTCATTTCACAATGACTGACAGCTAGTTTATAACTTTCAATTAGGTTCAATTAGTTCAAACATAGTCACACTAATCTGACTGACGGTCTACGTGAGGGACGGCCTTCTACGGTGAAGACCGAAAACAATATCAGTGCTGTACGAGTTATGATAGATATTAACACAAGAGTGGCCTACTTGCAGATTTGGGCAAGATTAGGCATTTGTATGAGTCAAGTGCACAAAATCCTACATCAGTATTTAGCGGTCAGGAAGCTTTGTACTCGGTGGATACTTCGTGATTTGACTGAAGCTCAAAAACTACGTCGTATTAATTGGTGCCGCGAAATGATGCAAACATTTGCCACTGATGACTAAAATACTGTATGTGATATGATTATAGGTGAAGAAAGGTGGATGTACTATCACCAATCAGAAACTAAAAGACAGTCTGCTCAGTGGGTGTTTCCTTTCGAGGAGATGGTTACTAAAGTAAAACGAATGCAAAGCGTCAAAAAAAAGATGGTGGCCTCTTTTTTCTGAATGACAAGTCATTATGCAAAAATTGTTTCGAAGACAAATAAACAGTCATTGCAAACTGGTACACAGACAATTGTTTGTTTCTTGTTTCGGAAAAAGTTCGGGAAAAACGACATCGCATTAAGATTTTCCTTAACAACGCCTCACCACATATCTCCAGACAAACAATTAACAATTTGGGGACGATAGATATAAAATACTCGCTTGCCCCCCTTATAACCCCGACCTTACACCATATGCTTTTTATTTATTTGCTAAAATAAAAGAAAAACTTCGAAGAAAGTGGTTAATGGACGCTGAGGAAGCAGTAGTTCCAAATAAAGGCCGTCGGAACGACCCCTAAATTCGGATGGACAAAGAGTTTATCTCAGTGGTTCCATCCAATGTAACGATGTATTGATCTCAACGGACATTATTTTGAAAAACAATAATAGTAAAAATAACTGGCCAGTTTGCTCAGTTTTTGATTTTTTAAGGACTTTCAGTTCGACCCACGTATGTATTAACTATGAGCAGTGGATGCTCACATGGGCGATGATGAGCCTATTGATCAGAGCGTCGATTTTAACCTGCTAGTAACGGTTTCGTACCTGACCACGAGAGTATTGACCGATGAATTTTATATAATCAAATTAAAAGCAATGACTCCATGCCTCAGAGAACGAGTTACTGTATTGGTCCCGGCTGCTGCGATCGCGTCGGTGACAACGATGTTTATCGGCCTCCACCACGCTAAGGGCTGACTTGGCGCAGGGAAGGGTAGTTATAATCTGTAGACTATCGCATGAACAAAATTTAGTAGCTAATAGGACGATTAAAACCTAACACAACACAAACGACTATCTGTTGCTAGTAGTTTCTGTGAATGTTGAATCCAATAACAAAGCGATTTGATATTACAATAATACTATTACAATGTCACAAAATTTTGTAAAATTTTGGCTTAGTTAAACAGAAAATGAAACAAAATGAATTTATCCATAAACGAACAGAAGAAATTACAAACGTAATTATATAAAATCTTATTAACATTTTGTTTTATTACGTGTTGTGTATTCAGTATATGTACTTTTAAAAGATTAATATTCAACGTAGAGTCACTTTAATAATATAAAGAAACATTTTTTTCCTTTTTTTATAATATTGAAATTAATCGTTACAAACAGTAAACAAAAATAAAGCTGACCTCCTTCGTATCTAGGACACTACAAGTCTGTCTGCGATACTAGAAATGCCCGAATCAAAATAATTGAACGTTATTGATTGCCGTCCACGTTCTCAAACACCCACTATATCTTTGTGGTATCACGCTCGATATGTGTTTAACAGCAACTCGGTCGTCAAATACGGACTCTTGCGCAGGAGATTCCACCAACGGCCAACGTCTTAGAAGTAATGAACTCTTTAGCATCGTAGTCGGAGAAGTGGACGATTACGATATTGTTGTTACGCCTTAATAAAGTTAGATTAGACGTCAAAATATTAAAGAAAGTCCAAAGTTTTACGTTTGTTAAGATTAATAATTCTTCCAAAAATTTAATAGACGAAAACAAATACAAGGACAAAACTTTTCTATTAACATAGGCTAGGCGTGTTCCGATAGGTATGTGTATGTACGTTAATAGATCAATTAACTGTAACATCACTAAATACCGCTCTTCAACTAAATGGACAGAGGTAGAAAGGTTAATTACATGTAGCTGAGTACAGTAATATACTTTCCGATACCATCAACGTTAATCGTTTGAAGGAACAGTGATGCATGCCTTCAGTAATTGCAGCTGGTCACCCCTCTCGATTTGCTCAACGCAATCTTGACAATTAATAGTTTTACCTCTATTCGTTAATATTGAGCACTATTGTCAATATAAAAGTCGCTATAGCAAATGAAGCTACCTACAAAAACATTATTAAACCTATTGCTAGACAGATTACCATTAAAAAACATAATAATTTTATTATCGGTAAAATTAGATATTTCAATTTTAATATGCCTATTCGTCACAAAAGTTTTTTTCTACAAAATGTCTAACCTTTACTTTGTATTTCGGACATTAATGATTTATGCACGTATACTGTGCAAAGTATGAGCACAATGAGGTAAAATAGAAAGATGTAATGAAATAAAAAAATAATAATATCCTCGTTTTTAGGGAACATTTTATTTTGTGATTTACGGTAACCCACAGAAATAGGCGGGCCGGGCCCCGCGGCGCGATACGTACGAAAGCGTGTCTAAACAACGGAGTGACGGACGCCCGGGAATACTGTTGTCGATATATTTTTACTTAGAAAACAAAAGTTGCAGTAATTGAATTGCTTTAGGCAACTAAAACTGTTTGTTCCGATATTAATGATTATGAGAATTGCAAACTATTACTTCAAGAACTAAACATACGAAAGTAATAGATCTTTTTTTTTATTTTGTTTAAACAACAACTAAAGAACTTATCAAACTCGTGTACTAAAATGTGCTATGACAAAATACGTGAATTAAATTAAAAAATGTAAAATTTGTAAATCAACATATGTGGTATCAAAAACAAAAGGAAAACGTCTAAAAAATACTAATGTATGCGGTACACAATAAAATTACAGCACTGTTTTCGAAATATAATCGTGGATTGGATCGTTTTTGCGGTTCATCAATCGATATTTGGACAAGAATTGAGGGTGGAATTTCAAGGGCGCGTCACGTTTAAGCACATTACTGAAACAAAGCGATAAATGAGGCTGATGTCGCGCACTGCGCGTCGTACGTGTACGCGTCAGATGCTGCATATGAACAGCCGTATGCATTGTGTAATTAATATTTAACATTGGGTTTTGTGATTATTTACGTATTTTCACGTTTGTGTCCTATGTTTATTTGACTGTATCCGTGAAGAGTTATTATTTAAGAACTTTCACTTCTCTTACGGGTACGGTACTGCAAGGGCAATTTTATTTACCTTGTAATTGGCTTTCTGAAAATTTCGTAACCAGTGAAATGTTTCATAAAAGGTCATATTATATAAATATTAATAATGCATTATATAATGATATTAAATCACTCCAATATTTATAATACACTAGCTGTATTTACGGCTCCGCTCACATGGAACTACATACTCGAATCTATACGGAATCGATCAGAAAACCTTGAATTATAAAATGATTTGTGAAAAATATAAAACGATAAGAGGAAATAGTAAATAAAAACGTAAATGTCAATTGTAAGCGGGAATTTATAGATTAAAATAGCAATGAATTACTAAATAATACCTTACGCATAATATACCTATACCAATATTCTTACTCCAATTGTCTATCATTAATTCAAGATGTGGAGAAACACCTCCATAATTTTGATCTATTACGAATGTGCTCATTGAATCTATTTTTAAGCTTTCATACATTTTATAACTGTCAGATAAAAGTTGGCCGCACTGTCACCAAGCTATATTATGAGGTTTCGCCACCAACTATTAATGCGTATCATAAAAAATTTGCCCCCACAATCTTTTCATAAAGCATTTAAAGAAGTGTAATTTTAAAAACAGATTAAAAATTATGAATCGAAATATCTTTGAAATTAAAGTAGTGAAAACCATGTTTTTCAAACTGGCCGAAGGAAAAATTTCTTGTAGAGGGCAAGAATTTTTCATGTTTACCATTTGTTATATGCAATAAACAAAATAAAATATTGAATTTAAATTTGCCTCCTCGTTTCATGCTAAGGTTCTAATAATAGTGAGCTACTGCTCACTATTATTATTTTTAGGATGATATTATTTTTTAAAGTGCAAACTGAGCGCACTACAGCACTCAATCGGACGACACGTGCGCACACAATTATCTGTGTTTTGTACTCTGTCACTAATCTTCTGGAATTGTTAATTGAAGTTAACTCGCTCTGTACAGTCAGTATGTGATATTTATTGATGTTTCGAGTTTTATATTAAGTGTATCTTCTTTATCAGACAGAGGGCTGTCATCCATTGACAGTTTATACTACCAAAATCATAAGAAATATTTCTTTTGCATTTGCTATTTTCGGAACTCTCTAGAAGAAAAAAATTTAATAAAATCCATTGGATTTTAATCTGTGTGCTTCTTAAATTATTTACAGTATTCAAACGAAATATGCATATTAAAAAAAAGAACGTGTATACAGAGTAAACGTGTCGGAAGGGAAACTTCTTTGGCAACATTAATTAAAACCAATAAGATTGCCCATAAATAATCAGAGATACCAATTAAAGGCTAAAATTAAAGATAAAAATTAATCGAAGATCAAAAATGAGATATTGTAGGTATTCAAACGATTGAGGCATAGTTTTGAAAAGATTTCTATAAAAAAATTTAAATTTAAAATTACGATAAAATTTTGCATAATTGAATACTAATAAAAATATATATTGTACAAATATGTAAAAGTATACTCAAATTTGTTATTATCATTGTTGTTGTTATTATAATTATTAGTAAATTTCGTTTATAATTATATAATTGTTAGACTGTCTATTTAACAATTAAAAATTTGTAGAAACTATAATAAGAAATGTACATTTTACATTCAATATAATTCAGGAGCCTCGTAAAGAATAGGTACCCTTTACGGCAATAGAGTATGGCATGCTCACTATTTTTGTCTCTTTCTTTCTGGCGATCTATCCGATTGCTCTCTCCGTCTTTCTCTAAAATATGAAATCGTGACGGCCTCATCATACCGCTAATATTATTAATATGCCGTGACGGCATTGCCGTGACGGTATTGCCGTGACGCGACCTTGAAATTTTACTCTCACTGAATTATTACAACTTCACCGTATACGTAAAATATGTCACCGCTCTAATCCGAGTTGAACCTCTCCTATAACAAAAATTTAGCAATCTTTTTGAAGTATTATGTCGATGAACGCTGTAGCAATTTTAAACAATTGAATAATGAGGCATATCGTGGTAATTATCCATGAGTTTTACAGTTATCATTTACGTCATAACATAGAATGAGTTTGAATCACTTAAAAAAATCGGAATCCCTGAATTATGTAAAGCGCTAATGCTATCGGTCGTAATGACACAGCTAAGGGCCGTACACTAAACGTACTTATAGCCTTAATATTTGTCAAGAAAAAACTATCTTCATGTTGTTTGCGAGCAATTTTATAGGCAAGATATACATTTATAACATAATTAATGTAGTTTTTTTTCCTCAAGTTAAATATAGGTACTTTAATTTCAATATATTTTTGAAGCTGTTTCTAAAAAACCAATTTGATATATACTTTATGTTCTTAGGGAATAAATTTAGGAATCAAAACATTATCAAGGCATGAAATATTATCCAACTGGCTAGTGTATTTTCCGACAAACCGATTATATACATTTTATAAAAGGTCTTATCCCATTTCTTGTCTTTGCTTTATAAAGTCGAGTATAACATCTCACATGGAACTTTATACTATAGAGCACATACTAATTATTATTATTTTATCACTTTAGAATAGCTGAGATTAGTAATTAAGTTATATACGTATTAAGTTGTTTTCGTTAAATAGGCATATATGACAAATAAATTATACATGCCTATTCATTACTCCCGAACCTATGCACAGGGAACATCATGTTTCCTCTATAGGATTTAAATATACTTTTCAATGTGTATTTAACTATTTTCTGGGAATTTAATAAATAAATAAATTTTATATTTATGTATATGCAAGTGTAGTGGCATCAGATAAATTGACAACCGCACTCCGCGCGAACACATCAACGCAACGACTTCAATGGAATCTGTTACGGGGTTAGCGGCGGGGCACCTGCTATCGTTCTTGAAGTCACGCTGTCTGAGCTGTGTCCGTCGCCGGCGCTCGTCTACTCCACATAAATCTTAAGAGATGAGGGTTCTGGCTCACAACAATATCTGAATGAGCCAATTAATTTCGATCCGGGCCCGGCCCCAGTAATCTGATGGTCATCCGCGCCCGAAACTTTAATTGAATTTAGGAAGGGGACTTGGAAAATCACGTTATGCGTAAATAACGTGGACAATGTCCCGGCCTCATTACATGCGCAAACATATAAATTGTTTGCCTAAGTAGCGCTGTCCCTATACATTCAACCTCTCGTATGTCCCATATATATTATGAGAAATCTATCAAAACCGCTAAAGTTTATCCAAACTTGCAACGTACGTTTTATATCACACAGACGGATTTTGTCGTGGGGATTTCATTACTAATTTCTATGATTAATAACAAAAATTAGTGATGTTTTAACATTTTAAAGTTACTTGACTATTGTACAGATCACCGCCGAAACCCAACAGAATTATGTGATATATACCACTATAATTCAAGTTTCCGTCTCTACAAACGATTAAAAAATAATTCATTCAATTTTCAATAAGTGGTGCTGTACACTGTCACCATAAAATCGACAGTTAATTATATTCTCTATAGCAACCATATAAACTTCAATTGAATATTTATTACTGGACGCATTATATTTGCCGACAATTATTTCAACAATTGCCGACAATTTTATACAGAAATGATTTTTTTTTTATTCATACAACAAACAATCACCGCTAAGCTTGGCACACAACTATTCCGTACTACCTTGTAATCTGGAATAGTCATGTGAAATATTCATAAGTGACGATTTGATATGCCTCAAAGTCGCCATGTCCGCGTCCATCACACGATACGCCGCAACAACGTCGTTTTTATTGGGACATCTCCGTCCCTCCCGCAGGGCATTTAAGGCCGCGGCGATGCGCGCGCCGCGCGGCGGACGGTCGTCGCCTGCTTTATGTCGGTATAAATCGAGTCGGCGCCGGGGCCGAATTAGGCGGCGTACACCTCGCCCGGACGATCACGTCTACCGTTTATGCGAAATCGATGCGGACGTTTTATGCCGCGTCTCTGGCGAGTTTAATGGCTCGCAAACCGGCCATCCCGCCTGTTATAAACGGATATAATACACTCGGAGTATTAGCAAATAACGTTCCAATCGAAACTACGCGGCCGGAACTTTATCCGTATATGAAGCATACAACTCAAAATGGATATTAAGAGTCCCTTCCGCAGTATTCTTTTAAACTGACATTTGAGAAAAGGTCACTTTTAAAATAAAGCTTGCGTTCCCTGTCTTCATTTTAACGGGTTTTAACCGGAACGACCGTTCGTCCTTCTTGTTTAAATTCATCTGTTTTCAATTTTCCACCTTAACGACATGCAAATTTTCTCTAATGTGTTCGTTTTCTCCCGTTTCTATCATAAGATATAATGAAATATCCAAAAAATTAACTCAAACGAAATATCGACGTTTCATAAATATTGCATCGTATTCGTTTGATTTTCACATTTGAAATAAATACAATATGATTTGACGTATTGTCAAAAAAAGGCGCGCTTCTAGTTCTGTACGACCTATTGCAAGATAATCTAAACGAAATCACGTCCATTATTTAACAAGAGCTAATACAATTTCCGTACGACCGACGCATAAATTATAAACGGCATCCCGAACGCCGCAATACATTTCGGGACACAAAGACAACAGCGGACACGGCGACGGCGCGCTCGGCGCCGCCTCAAATCCTCACTTACGGAATTAGCTCTCGCCCTCCTCCGTATTGCTATCCAATAACGCGGATAGTTTTGGTAAATAATTCAGCGGGATGTAAACGGCTAAAGTGGCACTCGCTCAAGTTACGGCCGGCGCGCGACGCCGCGGACGCGGGCGGCCGCGCTCGCTGCCGCTTCAGCTTCCGTCGTATTCGTCTAATCGCGAGTTGTTTGTGTTTCATCGAAATCGCACGATATACCAACACCGATCATACCGTATCAAATAATGCCGGCTTCACAAACAGCTCTAAATTTGTAATATAATGTTTAATTGTAATAGATTATATTGTCGATGTACTTAAATAATAATTTAGAAATAAACCACATAACCCTAATGTATAATACTAAGTACTTATTTCTTTTAAATTCCGCGTTCAATTAATTTATGCGTCCACGCTTGAGACACATCTTGTGAGCATTCACAAAAAATATATTATGAAGTGTTAATATATATTATGTTTGTATGTATACCTAATAACTTACTAGACGTCACATATTATATTTTTACAATACGTTAATAGGTTGTAATTTATTAAGTGTTGTGAAACGAGATCGAGACGAATAGCTAAAAACTCATTGCCTTAGAAAAAAACTATAAATTGAGGTAGAGACAGTAAATATAACAAAAGCAAAAAAGGAAGAATGTCTCGGACCTTTAAGGAAACACGCTCGTGGCGCTCGTAGCGGTGAGAGTGCAAACCGAGAGGAATAACGTTTGTTCCATGTACGTCCACTGACCTACGAGAAAGTGCTCGTGCGACTGGAAGGGCGGATCTAATGAATAAACACAGAAATGACTTGCGTCTTTGCGTAAACATGCTCGCGATTCGAGGACAGCTGAAACTGACAAACGAAAACAGTATGGTCTTTTATCTTTGCGCATGCAAGCTCCTTATTGGAAGGCAGCTGAAATTGACCGCTGAAGTTTTTTTAAGTGTTAGAACACAAAAAATATTTAATCTATATAAACAAAAACAAATCGCCAAAATGTGTGTATGCGCATCACTTACGAAGGACTGAACCAAATCGGATAATTCTTCTTTTTTTGTTGTATTCGTTACTGTCAGGTCAAGGTTTGTATGAAAAAAATTACCCTTCATATCAGTTTATCTATCTGTTTGTCCCATGTATTTTCGAGACTACTGAACACATCACAATACGACTTTCACTGGAAAGTAAAGGAGCTTACTGGATCGCAATTAAATTACTTTCTATCGCAATAATTTTTAAAGTTCTTGCGTGAAACAAAACACCTTTACAAATGGGATAATCTATTAGAATTAAAGTAAAAGTATAACCGCAATCGAGATTGAGAGCAAAATCGGAATCGGAATCACATTGAGACGAAATCGAGGACGAGGAGCGGGATCGGAATCATGATGGACACAGCGTCATCATTTT
This sequence comes from Eumeta japonica, assembly GCA_005406025.1. Taxonomy (NCBI): domain Eukaryota; kingdom Metazoa; phylum Arthropoda; class Insecta; order Lepidoptera; family Psychidae; genus Eumeta; species Eumeta japonica. The sequence goes on from BGZK01001460.1 coordinate 116,082, forward strand.
CTACAAAAAGGGGTCAAAAATGAGTGTACAGACTAGAGACAAAATTTAAAAGTATGAGCAGGATGTTCCATGTTTTGTGTTTTATGCCTATTAGAGTTTGTCGTCGACCTCGACCATGTATTTGCATTAAACTACTACGACGATTTTAAAAATTCAATTAGTCATAGAAAGCTACACTATCCTCAAGTTATATTGTCTATATTTTATTTTGATACTCTGGCTTCGGCTCGAAATCGAATCTGTGATTGGCAATGGAAACGAAATTGAAAGCGAGACTGAGGTTGAAAACGAGTGTGGAGACGGGATCAGAATCAAAAGTGTAACTGGAATCAGAATATAAAACGAGACCTGCATTAAAACTTATATCGATCGATACAATAGAAAAAAAATTCTACTTCCTGGTGCAATTGCGGGCATTAACTATACTGGCAAATCACCTACAAGAAAGTACATACAGAACAACGTCTGACGAGCCAGCTAGCATATTTTCCAATTATTCAACTAGTAGTTGACATATTCCAAGTATATATCATATTCAATATAGATTTCGTCATATACACATAAAATATTCTATTACATACCCTGCTAAAAATTTGAAAATATCTACATCACGATAGTAAAGAAGTACACTGAATAGTTTTTGGAAAAATTGTTAACAAACATACGCATTCTCACACACATGTAATACATATATTTTACACTAACATATCTAAAATGTTGGAAGAGATTTTAATCATACCACTACTTAATCACACCCTCCCTTAATCTTTTGTTTCTGATGGAGCGGCTTAAATCTTAAGCCTTCCATGCCGGCCTTATGCGGACTGGGGACCGCTAAAGCCGCTGTCGCGAATGTGACGACAACATCAGGGTCAGACTTGCTCAACATTCCTTCGAAGGCGCGATGCAGCAATTCCCTTTGACTTAATTTGAAAACTCATTGATGAATTCGCCTTTGAGTTTTTAAATAGAACCGAACCCGGTGCGTTCCGATTCGACAGCAAAGCCCTTGACCGCTGCAAGGGCAGGTCGATACGCGGCGGCCCGCGTCTTTATCGTGCCCCGACGACTCCGCCTAGTTATAACTCGAACACGGACCACCTCCCTTTTTAAAGTTTGTTGAAAATCGATGGGCATAGAAATAAGTGATTAATTACTTGCTTAAATAAAGAAAATTTTTTTCATTAACATTTATCGTATAAGGTATGAAACCTTGACAAAAAGATTGAATTTCTATTTTTGTCTAGAGTTTTTTTCACGTCATTCTTGGGTCACGGCCTGCTACAATCTTATTGCAGGATTGATATTACGAGATGGAATTAAAAAAAATTTGCTGACTCAAAATATAAAGAATAGCCTTCATTTTCATAATTTACTTAAAGATTTATAAGTTCTTTTTGCGAAATCTGAAATGAACTTAATAATAATACTAATTAAAAGTTTTAATTTAAAAGGGAAACTATTACTTTACAATAAATAATATTTCTAAATAATCATAACAGCACGGGATTTAATTTTTTGAAAGAGGAATTTAACAACTGTTTTTTTTTTCATAAAGGTAATGGGATATTTTTTTTATATTATTGTTTTTAAAGGTTTTTTGTTTCAGTAAGAGTGTAGAAAAAGCATTTATTCGATAAATATAAAAATACTTTAGTAATAACTGTTTTAAATTAATAATTAAGAAGAGATAGCACTAGTACCCAGTCATTGTTTACTAGTACTATTGAATAATGTTAAATTCCGTTTTGCAAAAAACAGACGGCATAAAACTTTTGATGGCTTATATCCCATTGTTCTTTTTTTCACCAATTTTAATTTTAATTACGTTTCAGTCATCGTGTTTAATCAGCCTATATAATTCATCTACAAATAAAATATTTTTAATATTAGCAAACTACCCTATTGTTGGAATAAACATTTTGAAAACAACAAACTGTGAATATAATGACATTCCATTGAATTAAATCTTCGTTTTTACATCCTTGTATACAAGCTTACACATATCCTCACAATTTCTATTACAAAGAGGTTATTTCAAATAAAATCTTTGGTAATTAAACACACAAATGTTTTTCTGTTGCACACTTGCATTACTTTTTGTCCACGCATCCTGTCTTATGTTAGGTCACAAGATCAAAAACAAATTTATCAACACTATCTTGCACTCTGAGCTTATGTATGTGTTATATCGCCATATTCAATAATAAGTCTGCATTCTAATTCTGTAAACCTAAAATGATTCAATGGGTATTGTCATAAGATTAAAATTATAGCAACTGAATGTACACAGTATCAAACTTTCTTACCCTGACGTAATTTAGACGTCATAACAGTACCGACTGAACCACCTCAAACGTGCTGAATTGGTTTGCAGTGCTTTTCTTGCGGACCTACGCCAGCCTCCTACGCGCACACTTTGCACTGCCGATAGACTACGTCGAAAACGTAGAAAAATCACAATAAAGAATAGCTTCGCGGAAGACGACAGGGATGGAGCGATGTATCTCCAGACACTTAGATCGGGAGTGTTCATTGGCTGTCGTTAGTTAATGGTCTGCCGTTGCATTACGATATAATAAAGGAATTGAATTCAGGTTACGCGTTTTTACTAACAATGATGTAATTAAAATTTATTATCAATAACAATGTTTCAACTTGATTTATATCGTATTTACGATAAACAATAATAGGATACGTCCATCTATCCACGTGAAGTAATAGAAAGATCGTTCGTTAATAAATAGACATTAAAGATTTAATGGAATTTCTTAAATAAATTTTATATACCTTTTATTTTTAAGCTATTGCATAGCTTTTATCGCGGACTTTGAGTGCGGCGACCGAACCAAGAAATTCCGTAACGAAAATAAAACCTAACACCCCCCACTCTGCCTACCATATAGCTCGACCGAGCGTTCGCTTAACGTGTATGGTACGACTGTACGAAGCGCGCACGGATCGAGACGAGCTGCTCCGAAATCGGACGAATACGTAAGCAGCTGTTTATAAGAAAGTATATAGGTGTATAGGTATCTATCATATCTTTATAATGACATACTCACCGCATGTACACATATAGGTATACATGTATACATAGGTGTACCTATGTACAACAGTGAATAGCAGTTGCTGGTGAATAGGTATACGCGTAAAATTTGTGTATAAAGTGTTTTAAATATAAATAACAAAGTGCATTTATTAATGAAGAAAATGACGAAAAACTTGAATTAATATCAAAAAAACTTGCTAAATATTTAATTTCTTTTTACGTGTTTATCAGCTTAAAAGGATCAAATATTACTTATACTTTGATTTTCAATGGAAAAAGAAATCGTTTAGGTCTTAATCTATGTGCTACCTATGATCTAACGTAAAAAAAAAAATAACTTTCCTTCTCTTATGGTTTCGTTGACCTCCAACTTCACTTTACTTCACTTTGTGCCTGCCTAATTACATCGCTTATTAGTAGCCTTCAGTCAAAAAGACTAAGTTTGTAGTTAAAGTAATCAACTTAATAATTCACTACAACTTTCATTTTTCGTTCAAAGCGAATGTTTAGTTTGTAACACGAATAAATGTTTTACATTATATTCATCGTATACTGTAAATAAATTGGCATTACATAACTATACCATTCAATTACCAGCCGTATCCTACTGGACATAGATACCCCCTCTCGCTCTTAAATTTGGAGGAATCATCCTTAGCCATATAATCAACAGGTACGTGGCCCCTGCTCACGTCGCTTATACATTTAGTACCATTCGCGTTCAGCACTAGCGAACCTTTCATGTCCGCTGGTTGTCGTTCCTACTAGCGATGAAACTTAAAGTTACCAGTTCAACTTGTCTGTATTATATGGGTTATGTAAGTTTATACGGATTGTATATATACAGGATAGCATCAGTTGTTCTGTATATAACGTAGCGGGAGACAAATATTCCATCTAGTGTGGCGCCGACCCGGAACGAAAGATCATATAACTAGATATCGATAAAAATTGTTTCATTACTATATAAGTGCACACATACATCACTTTTCGAACTTCTATAGTACACACGCAGTGCTTCTTCTTGAAGCAGAGCCGTCCGCCTTTCTCGGTATCAGCTACAACAGTACGACTGCGGTCTGTCCACGAAGTAACGACGTGGGTGTCGACGGCCCACATGCGTATGGGGGATAGATCCATTTTTTGGATGTATTCCAAGCGATTCGACCGACCTACATGAGACGGTCGATGCGGATATCACGACCTCATGCGGCCGAGGGTGGTGAACCACTTCCATCAAAAGTGTCGACAACCTCTCGTAACCTCTTACGCCGCAGTCCTCTTTTAACACCCGTGGGGCTATTACGCGCCACGTTCCGTCATCATCTGCATGCCTGCCGATTGCGTTCTATAAAGCTTTATAAACTTTTAAGCTAACAGCAAGTTTATAATACGTATTGGAATGTCTTAGTGGTTGTCGATCCCGCTTAAGAAACACAACCTTTGCCCGCACTACAATACGTGCGGATGTGCTACGGAGGTATTTTTTACTTCCTCCTCGCACGGGGGAGACCCAAAAAAACATGACGTTATTTCAGGATTACGATTATAAATTATATTATTAAATTAGGCAATTGCAAGTATAATAATTATAATATGCGATTCACACATAATTTACTATACGAATATAAAGGAGAAAAAATATTATTGACCTATACATCACACATTTATATCTAGAAATATTATATTTAGTATGCCACTACGTAATTTGTCACCACAACTACTTCTTCAGTTTGTAATTTGAATAGAATTACTTTTACCCTGATTGTTTTCATACACGTGTCTATGATTGTTTGTCAAAAAAAAAAATAGCAACCCTTAGTCAGAAATAAGCGGCGCAGAGTTGCCACTGTCGTTTTTATTTTTACTCCTCGCTCTAAATATCGTATAAGTCGCGGAATTGTCGCTTCTTAGCTATATCAAATCGGTGCGAATGCGTCAAAACTGATCCCATACAGATAGTGAAGGCTGAACTTCCCTCTATCAGTTCGTTAAATCATAAATTATTATTCTCCTCTTGGTTTACGCAGAATCCGGCTTAGTGACACGAAAATCGATCAGTTCGTAATTTATTCATAACATCACTTAGTCCCGCATACGTCGACGAAATTTATTAAAGATGAGATTTATAGGGAATTTAAGGTGATACATTGATGAAAAGAGAGTTTTATTCTTCCTTGTTTTCTTTAAATACGTGAGTTAGGAGTTTGATATTTAGGCATATATTTGTTAACCATTAAATTTATGTACTGTAAAAAAATCGCAGTCGAATAAAGTTTTCAGACAGAATTGAATTTAAAACAAATCCTGATAATTTACCTTTGCATTTTAGTCGTTATTCGAAATCGCTTACAGATTTCTCTATACTGTTTTTAGGATAATCGTACTAACTACTACCGGCAAACTGATAAATCAATTATCATTTCATTTAATATTTGCATGAAAAATGCATTAAAATTTTTCCCAATAATACTCTTATAATACTGTAATAATACTGTTACTCGCTTACTCATCGGTCTGGGGACTATCATTGGTGATATGAACGCGCAGAGCGATCTCCCATTCCGCAATATCTGTGGTTAAACCGAGGCCTTTGAATAATTATAAATTTTTAAAGTGTCGCCTTAACGTAAGTAGGGATGTTTTCACAACGCTGGCCCCCTTCAGCGCTGAAAATTAAATCGACAATACCTTATTATGAATCGATCAAACTATTACGTGCGTGGGAACGCCTTTAAGAGCTGTTGTCGGCTGGAGCACACTCGAGCGCATCGGCTGCGGCGGCACAAGAGCGCGCGATCCGTTTACATAAGCAAATAACACACACACTCGTGTCCCGTATCAACATTTTGTATGCGACTTTGCGGATTATATTGCTGTCTAATATAATATTGACTTTGACATATTGAAGTGAAAATCTAAAAGTTTACGTCGTAAAGAAATGTATAATTAATCGAAAATATTTTAATCGATCGACACATAAGAATATGATACTTTACACACAGTCTAGACAATACAATCATTTTATAGAAATAAGCAATACCTTTTGCTTTTGCCTCGTTAATATCAATAAATTGTATGAAATCGATTATAATATTGTTACGTTCTACGACAATCAGGCTCTGGAATTGAGAACAAAAAAGTAAATACTAAAGCAAACGTAAGATGTATATTTCATTTTTTGTATAACATATTAATTAAGACAACGTATCACGGAACCACTAGAACACTTATTACGTGAAGTTCTATGGCACGTCACTTGTTAACGCATTTGTCGCCACTCAATTTTCAACGCATTTCAACTCCTAACGCTCAAATTGTTGTGTATATATATATACCGCAATGAATCTCATTGTCATCTTTAATTATAAACCAAGATGAATAGAAACTTCAAGAACAATCAAAACAATCAAAATTTGCCAATTTTTTAAATAACATAAATACATGGACTCCTAGTCTGTTACTTATTTTCCAAGGAGACTATTGTTATTTTTTATTAATTTTGTTGCTATAGTTCGCAACGATATTAGAGGTCATACAGATACTGTACAAAAACAGGTAATCAATATTGTAGCAATTTATATAAGGCAGTAACAAGTAAAGATTCTGTTTTTTTTTTTTAACAATAACAAAAGTAAAAAAATAAACATTTAGGATTCTCATTACATACCACTACATTTTTTAAAATTGTCATTTAAGAAAACTAATTGCACGTTTTAAAAATATATTCCTTACCTTGATGATGATACGATAAATAAAATCTATTTAATGCAAACGATAACCCTGACACAAATATTACTTCTTACTGAATATTCCAACACAATCACTGAGTGTTTTGTACTTAGAGAATTGTTTTTACGGGGACTTCCTCCATCCGGGGGCGGATGCAATAAATTATTCATTCGTCTAAATCGCGTACGCGCAATATGACACGCATTGAAGGATTTAGGATCGTGCCGATTTAAAATGAACATCGAAAGCGGCGCAGGGAGATAAAGCGAGCCGCCTCCTCGAACGAGTCCAGCGCGTCGATGTGATTCCACTTAGTAGGGATTATCCCATGTGCCGATACGTAATTTAGTGGAAAAGATTTGGAGCCCGCTAGTTTGTATTGCCCCGACGGTGATATGGGGTATTAAGTTCCTTTCCCGGCCTCCCTCGGCGCGTAAACAAGACGGAACCTTTCCTCGTAACGCGCTCAGTAGGGTTAATAATTGAGGATACTAAACGAGAGAATCTCTTTTATCCATTTCCATTAAAACTTTACTATTCCCTTTCCGGCCGATATTACGATTACTTTACTATAGGTTTGAGAGTGTATTTTTAAAATAATTCGATACACAATTCTACTAAAAAATAGGATAACGCATAAACGACTAGGTGATATGATGCTAATGCAAAAACTTGCAACACTAAAGGCGAAAAATGCACATTATTTGTTGACCCCACGTATTTTCGCCTCCGTATATTTTATTCGCTTTGTAATAGTAACTGGCTTGATGAATGTTTGATACAATCGCATTAATCTATCATAACAATTATCGCAATCCTCGATCATCACCCCCGATTCATTTGCCATACGCACAATATATAGGGGTTACAATATAATTTGTCACACCTATATATATATATCACGTTCTTAAAAATTCCTATATATCCTGCTGATTCTGCGAAATTCAGATTAACTTGAAACAGATCTATGCATTTAAAGTTAACTTACTGTTTTTGCTACGTTTTTTAATTACTATTTTTTTGTTTTAGTACCTATTCATTACCTATTTTTTAATCATAAATAGAAAATTTCTAATTGAATTAATCTAACTCTGTTAATGGATTACTATATAATTAATATATAGTATAGTTCTATAGTCCTAGTACATAGTTTGATCACAAAAGATATGAATTTCTAAAGCCATCCCAAATACTATTTCATATCGTACTTCTTGTTAAAAATTACATATATATTTTTTTTAAGAATTCTAAATATAATATACGATTTTAATGAAAATAATTATTGCTTAAATTATAATAATTAACTATGTAAATAATGTATGCTTGCACTATTTATATTAATATCCTATACATATAAAACAGTAGAACCGGATGTGTCTGAACATTATAGGTATGTATGAAAAATGGACGAGATATTTAAATTTTTATCGATTTGTCTCTTCGCGCTTATCTCTAAATTTACTGAACTTATTTTAGTGCTGTTTTTACAGATAAATAAAGCTGTTTGTTAATAGTAGTTAACCAGAATATAGATTTTATTTTATACGAATTAAATGCCAGGAAAAATGTATCATCATTTAAAGATCTAGTCCGAGAAGTCAAAAAACCAAATTATAATTGCTAGCGTTAACGGTCTCTAAACGTTAAAAAATATACAAGGAATAGGACAGGATTGATCATTGCGTGGGCGGGTGATTGAGGGTGGGAGTTGAGTTGTAATAAAGACTTTAGGTAACAAATCGAATTCTACGCGGGTGAAACCATGAGCGAAAAGCTAGTGTTAAACTGCAAGAAGTGTACGAACAAACAAAAGGCCAACAAATCATAAAGAACAAGTTTTGTTTCATTGAACAAGTACTTCAGATTCAAGATAAAAAAGATTTTTTATTTATTACATATATGAGAGCACCACGGGAAAGTCTTTTCCTTAAATGTGTATTATTAAAAACGATAAAAGCGATTGAAAAACTGCAAAATCATTGAATGAAGTTACTTAACAAATACATCCAATGGCGTAGTTTTATCATAATCAGCCTATTTGTATAGGCACTAGACCCTGTATCCACAACAATAATTTATGCCACACAATTATGTGAAAGTAAATATATTAATTCTTAAGGACATAAATTACGAAACTAGAGTAAGAAACAGAGAAAAAGAGAAAACTTCGTACTTGAAACAAGAAGATATAAAAAGAAATATCGAACATAAAATAAGAGAATATCGAATTAAAAATAGAAGAACAATAGCTCTGTAGATCAAACCGATTATAATTTATTCTGCGATACGTCGGCCAGCGCGGAGGCGAATAGACAGCTAACGAAGCATAAGCCGATTTGCTTGTAAATCGGACGAGGAGTTAGGCGAAATCGCGTGGACATGTCACCAATAAATCCGGATTGATCCGATTAACGCACGGTTAACGGCGGGTCCCCGCGCCCCCCGCGCGGCGGTCGGCGACGACCCGGATTGCTTCATCCCTTTCACAACGGCCCCGAATTCCGTGTCCAACGATTTTACACAAAAATCCCTTCGAGTGTGATGCCGCTCACGACTTTTATGTTTGATTGGTATACGGTCTATTCATAGAATCGAATAAGTCACGTGTTGTATATTCTTTGTTTGGATATATCCATTCATTACGAGCTCATAATAGTGAAGATGTATATTATTTATTAATAAAGAATGTAAATTATTATATACAACATAATACAAAATATAAAAGACCTTCTTTTACTTTGAACCGCAAAACCTTAAAACAATTATCAAATTTTTCATTGACTAGAACAGTGTAATCAATATTCGTTACTGTGTATGGAGCCTAAATTTTACTAAACTTAAACAAATTCGTTGTGTTATTTTTTTGCTTTCTAAAAATAAATTTAGTCCTAACAACTATAGGGTAAATCTCGCGTGAAGGTTAAAGAGGGCTTCAACCTTCACGTGAGATTCCTGTTTCCTCGTCCCACCAAATCTCACTGAATCTCACGAAGGGGTCCAAATTGAAAGAAAACAACTCACGTTATTAATAGAAGTTCCGTTTACGGGTTTTTTGTTTCAATTTAATATGTAACTAGGCTCTTCTCCATGCTTAACGTCTATAATCATAAATTGAAACCCTGCTTATAATTCCAATTCCACTCCCAATGAGTATGAATATGGTAATTTTGAAATTTTTATCATTACAAGTTTTAGCCAGGTTCTTTCTTAAACAATACAACGAGACAATCTGGATCCGAAGTATTTCAAGAGTTCAGACGTCAGTTCCTATTTAAAAATATAACAGTTTTATAATACTCTGATTATTAGAACAAGTAGAAACGAAATCGTTTTTTTTTTATTAAAAAAAAATTTAGTAACTGTAAATATATATTTTAAAATTCTATTATAAAAGACCTATAGATAATAAAAATCAAATTTATTCTGCGGTGTGTTTAGTGGCCTCAAATTAAAATTCTGTACAATCTCGTTAATTTTACTGCCAATAAGATTCGATTGGAAAAGTAAATGATATGATCATTTTTTTAATTAATGCTTAAAACAAAATTATCCTTAAGGTCGATTTGTTTTTTATTCAAACAATGTTAATTTATTACGTTAATAATTTGTCAAAATTAATTCGACAATATGGATTTTGGGAAATACATACAGAGAAAAACAAAATTTAAGTTCAAAAAATTATTCTTTCTCATAATCAAGACAACTAGTAATAATAAAGTTATATCAAGCCTTAATCCGAGTACGTAACAGATACGATACTAGGCTGCGTTTAATCGACGAATACAAATTACACCTTTTCCAAGGACATTGTATAATTGCTTACAGCTGCGGGCTATAAAGTGTAGTGCTTTTGCTCACATCGTTGCTTTAAACGCTCATACTTTGAATGTAAAAAAATTAAACACAAGAAAAATACGTTTCATCCACAAATCTCAATTCAGAGAGGTCACGAGAGGCATCAACTTAAAACTCCATTTTTAGAACCCTTAAATCGTGACACACACGATGGCGCGAAGTGCTTTCGTCCCTGAAACCGCGCGTCGAGTTCATAGTTTATTTTTATCCTAGCCTGAGTTTTATTTTAAAATTAAGGACAACCTTTTCTGAAAAGTCATGTCATTTGATTATTTTTCTCATTCAACACACATATTGTCAAATATCACCATCGTTAATAATACATGAATGGATTAAGTGAAGCCATTTTAAAATAATTTATACGAATTGTTGTACTTAATGTTTACATAAAGCTAAAGAAGGTCTATGGTCTGCACCAAAAACTTACATTTATGAAATGGTAAGACGTATGTAGCTGAAAAATATTAATAATACGAAATAACCTTGCTTTGTACATTTCTCAGGTATTCTTTTTTTACTTTAATAGGAAAAGTATACCTATGAAACAACATAAATTGGTAAATTATACGTCATAAATTGTTTTTTCATCACCGCTTATAATTTTATAGAAAGGTTTTGACGCTGCCTGCTTCAAGTTTTTATGCTATGTACTCAAAATAAATATTATTATTTACTTGGAAATCACACGAAAGCTGCATAACTAGTGATGGTAGCGTTTGCAAAAATGACCTGGTCATATTCTCTGCGCCGCGCTGAAAGTACATAAGGTAAGAAAGTGTCAAAGGCAAGAATGTAAGTAAAACAATAATAACGTAAAGCTCAGTGTACTAAGTAGGTTAAGTCGTCGCATACAAACAATACTGGGAATAGGATAATGGCCTATTTTAATTTCTTATTATTTAAAAAATATACAGTAATCGCTTATAGTAATCCTTTAATCCCTTCGTTGAGTTCCCACAAAGACTATATTTGTGGGACGATTTGCATATCCTCTCACTTAATACGGCAGCTTTTTTTAGTATACTCATTCCGAGGTTGTGAATTTCAGTGTGTGATATAAAATCTGTGTGACTTCCACGCCACTGCGTCCACATGTAATTTCAACTACAAGTAATTTCATGATTTCTTTCAAGTAATTTCATAATTGCTTACAAAGTACCATAACGTCCGTCCGATGAACAATTGAGCGCTCTGCCACGTCTATTTTCTTCTATAGTCTAAGGACTCCACACTGTTCCCACTCGGCCCGTTGAACGTGCCTTAGGCAACCGAACAGGAAAACGAAAGGGCGGAAGTACGTGTTGTGGGCCGCCAAACCCATTGCGTCGATTGTTCCGGACAGTTTATGTAAAACGCCCACAAAGTATCGTGATAAGAATAACCAGAAAAAATAAAGCCATATGTATTTTTTTTTTTTGTTGTACAGTGTTTCTGCGTAGAGTATTATTTTATTTAATTCATAACATGGTAAATATGAATTTTTTAGGAAGTATAACTACGCCTTGAACTAGAAGTGGACTTTAATGTTTATTAAAAATTCGTACATCGCCGTCAGCCACCGTAGTAGGCTTCAAGGGAATTCGTATACGTACATGGAAACCGTCGTTCAGAAAGAAATAGACTGTCCCGCCCCAACTAGTGACTTGAGGAATAGCGGTTCACTTAAAATGTTCATTCGTGCTCTATAGACAGAATTTAGTTACAGCCATAAACATTATTAGTGAGGTTTATTAATAATATATACAAATGACATTGTTTGAACTTTTGCAATATATTTCATTTTCGCTCACACGGCTGACGTTGCACACGTTTTGTACCGATACCAAGCACCGATGCCCTTATATCTACTAAGAGGCGTGTCTTCATCAGCAAATGGCAACTTCACTAATAAACGTGAAGTCCCTATAGGGTCGTTTTCCAATTAATAAGTATCTACGAGTCTATGCGGTATCTGCACATCCTTATTGGATACCCACTACAATCTCATAATATTTATTATTGTACTTTTCTAAAATTAAATTATAAAGCCTACAACGGTACTTATGCAAAGCGCAGGGCTACCTGTGTACCTACAAAAGATGTGAAGGTTTTAATGCAATACCTCGAATGACGCACGAACATTGAAAAGCTCAACCTTACAACGCATGCATTTTTCGATAAACTATAGGTACCTAATTGCAAGAAGTACGAGCTTTCGATGTAAAACGCAACTCCAATCCATTCTAGATTAGAAACTTTGTAGGAACATTTAAAAAAGTATATTTCAACACTCTTCAAAATAAAATTCATGCAACACTGAATTTTCAATTTAACTGCTTAATACACTTAACTGACCACGACTTTCGATGTTGGGGTTGAGTGATTGATATAAATGATTAAATTAAGCACTTAACTATGCGATTAACTAAAATATAAAAAAACTCGCCAAACTTTTTTATTTATTATAATGTAGGTACAGCTTCAACCGATAAAATCTAAATTTATCTTTAAGAAGTACATGGTTGTGTTTATACCACCGATCGCTAACTATGTATGTCAGATTTCGAATTTTCCCCTTAAACTATTTCAAAACACATTATTCGTGACAAAGAGATGTACTGATAAAAAAACCAAAGTTTTTAAAAAAAAACTACAGCTTGTGTACTTATTCGAAATTCTAGAACCACCATCACCAAAAGGTTGTGATAGGGGGGGGTTTGAACTATCCCACATTGCAAAGGGAGGGTAGAAAATCAACATGACTGAGGGTATGAGAGGGGTATACCAACCCGGGGGTTAATGGTCACGTATTTGGTGACAAGAAACTTAAAAAACAGGAAACAGAAAATAAGGAAAGAATGTAATGCGGGAGGGTCGTAAGGACACATGAAATATACTCATTGATAAACAGGGAGACAAGTAAAAACCTACCCGTCAAAGGGGATAAAGGTAATTGTTGACTTAGGGAATATATATAGGAAAATAAATGTATAAAGAGATGAGCGAGAGAAGGGCTAGTATTTCGAAGGCAACTAAATGGCGACCTAAGGACATATCATGAAAAAGAGCAGGAAATAATATTAATATCTTATAATTATAAGCGCCACCAAGTAGCAAGTTTTATTGGCACATCGGTTATTAGTGGTGTGAAGTTGGTCGCTAAACCGATGGCGGGAACTTTATACTGTAGTTTTCGTATCACCACGATAGAAGTTCACGCTCATCATTTTTCATAACGACTCGAAAGAAGTATAACTTCAAAAATTCATAAAATTTTCTTTTTAGCTCTTGAAAACTGTATAGCAAATGTGAAAGCTTCTTTGTAACCGTGTTAAAATAGTCTAACGGCTTTAGTTTTTCTTTCAATATCAAGTACATTACAACAATAGTTGCGCACGCGTCAAGGGACCCACAAACTTTATGAGGAGATAATAACCCGGAAACCATTATGCTTATTACAAATAAGTTCGGCGTTGTAGCCGAGCCCCCTGTGCTGATAGCCATAAATAAACTTTGCCTATTAACGCGTCAAAATTGCTGTTTAACAAGAGAGGGAAAGGCAACGGGGAGAGAGATTAAACAACACGATACGGCAACCGCGAAGCTTCTCGATTGTTTTACGGTAATAAGAAGGCGATATCTGCAGGCGTATGGTCCGTTTAATACAAAACGGAATTAGCTTTGAGTTTTGTATATTACGATGTTTGTTAAGTTTTTTTTTAAATTTCTTTATTAAGTCAACAACAAATATTCTTATGAATTGTTTTATTCTTCCTTTACAATAGAAACTGAACGAAATTCAAAGAATCTGGTTGGTATATAATGTCTCTAGGCTTGAAAAAAGGAAACTATTTGGTAAAATGTCATCCGAGTACTCATTCTACGTGTAACACCAGCAGAAAACTAGCTTTCCACTCGCTACTTCGCTTGCATGGATATAGAATATATTCCTTCATCTATTACATTGGTTCGGTCCTACTTGACCATAAAAACCGATTGATAAAATCGATTTTACTGTCAATCCCAATCGTAGTCCCTCTCCTGATCCCAAGGTCGATATTTTTCTTGATTCTTTTCCCCGACACACTTTTGATTCTGATACTAACTTCACTTTCGATCTAAATCACACTCTCGCCCTCGATTTTAATTCGGATTTTTCTACTACTCACAGTTCCCATTTCCAATAAAATCATGGAAATATTATAAGCATATTTTACTTAGGGATAACTTTTTATTACAATGGAGTTTCAGGACAAATTCAGTAGTTCCGCTCAATACTACAAAATATTTTGGACGGTAAATACCCTAAAAGCTAGGATATGTACCGCTCGATATAAAAAGTAGCTTTTAGGGTACTGTACCGTCCCATTTGATAAAAGTAAAATAGGGACTTTTATAAGATCACTCTTAGTTGTCCGTCTACCTGTTTGTCAAGCTCCTTTTTCTCATGCAGGGATGCGTCGAGGTATCAAGTTAAAATCAATAATAAAAAATTAGGTCTGTGGTCAATTAGAGCTGTAAAATAATCCAGGGTCTAAGTCAAAAACTGCAGCCAACTTTCATAACTATGAAAAATATTTTTTTTGTGATTACAAACTTGCATTTGCAATTAAAATATAGCCCGTAATGTACACCAATATATGGGAAAACATTTTCTGAGTTCCTGCTTTTTCGTAATTCCTACCATTGATATCTCGCCAGTGTCGATATCGAAAACAGACAAAAATGGTCGAGGTCTTTGATGTACTAAATATCTACGTACATAATTAAGTTTGTACAGAACCCGCAGAGTGCGAACTTTATTCGCACTTGTACGATTTTTTTTCAGGACCCTTTTTGTTCGCGCGTTCAACAGATCACGAAAGTTTCAACTCAATCGGATTAACGATGTATGAACGCGTATGAAACCTACATACATATAACACATTGTTTTTACATGCTGGATGCTGTAAATAGCAGTTTTAATCCACATTAAATTTCAACATAACTATCATGTTTAATTGGATAAGGATAAATAAATCATTGGTCAAAATCTCTTTACAAAATATTTCGTAGCATTTCGTGATACAGCTAAAATATACGTATATGAATTTTGTGTATTTAGTACGATTTAATAACTGGCTCATAAATAAAATTAATAATAAACATGCATTCAGAAAGAAATATACTCTGTAAAAGTCATAGTCTCCAATTTATTCTTTGAATACAGTTGAAATAAAAAACTTAACGTTGACTACATAAATATATGTATTTATTTACCTGTAACTTATTGTGCCTTTGGCTCCATTTTCCTTCATAACGACAACCGTACGTAATTACTACGATCAACTTAGCAGTTCTTGAAATAAGGAAATAATTGACCATCGATTAGAATAAATTACTGTCAAAATTACAAAGTACGACGAACCAAATTGATGCTACAATTACTTCTAATAGATGAAAAACATGTCTAGGTTCAATCGACATCACACACGAGTACCTTATCGATTTTACTTCTCTAGGTTTTAAATTTAAACATGGGTTTTGAAATTAGTCCATTTTCATTATAATTATTGTATTCATTGTACTTTATCCAATTACATATTTTCTGGTATTTACGACTTTTTTATAAATATTATTAAGACATTATTACGTGTAGGCATATTTCCGTAATGTTACACCGCTGCTTAACTAGAAATTTTCATTCAAGTTAATTGCGAAAAACCGGCCAAGTGCGAGTCGGACTCGCGCACCGAGGGTTCCGTACAAACCTGCAAGGTTTACAAAGTTCGTTTACCAAATTTCGAGATTCTATGTCAGCGGAAGTGGTCTTTAGGTTTTAATTCCCTTGCGTGTAGTTGCGAGTTTCAAAATATGCGGTATCAATGGTTGTACTGCGTTTTGCGTTTTGCGTTGACTTAGAATTTTTCACGGGTTAAAGGCAATTAGATCTAAGTATATGATTTCAACTTGATAGCTCTACGCGTTCATGAGGAAAAAGTAATAAGTTTATATTTATTAAAAATATATATTTTGTAATGTAACTAAAAATTTAAGGTTCTGGAATTTTCCTTTATGTGTGCTATAAAACGTTGCTTCATGCCAAATTTCAAGATTCTAGGTCGACTGGAAGTACCCTTTAGGTTTTGATTCCTCGAGTACTTGCGAGTTTCAAAATATGCAGCTTAAATTGCTGTTTCTTTTGATTGCGTTGACATAGAAGTTTGATTTTGTTACAGCTTAAAGGTATTATAGACCTGAGTATTTGGTATGAATATCAATTTAATACCTCTACGCGTTTATGAGGAAATGGGTAAGTAAGTTTAAAATTATTAAAAAATATATTATGTGATGTAACTAAAATTTATGGTTTTCGTAATTTTTCCTTTATCTATGCTATAAGACGTTGCTTCGTACCAAATTTCAAGATTCTGAGTTCACGGGAAGCACCCTGTAGGTTTTGATTCCCTTGCAAGTGTCGAAAATTTGCGGCATAAACGGCTGTATCTTTTGATTGCGTTGGCTTAGAGTTTGATTTTTTCACAGCTTCAGGGACAGTAGACCTGAGTAATTGATATAAAATTTCAGCTTCATACCTCCGTTCCTGAGAAAAAGGGTCTTGACAGACGGACGGACGGACGGACAGACGGACAACAAAGTGATCCTATAAGGGTTCCGTTTTTTCCTTTTGAGGTACGGAACCCTAAAAACATTCAAAATATTACATTCTCAAAATTCGTACAGAATTATTAGATCTACGAAGAGGCTTACCTACAACATAGTGTAACATGCAGCATGCAACTCAAAGCGAACGCTAACACTCAACGAATTGAATATTGATTCGACAAGATTAAATATTATTGCAAACCTAAATAATTGTAAAAAGTACGATATTATTTGTCTTAACCGCCAATATGGTAGTATAAAATTCCTACATTCGTTTCAAGTGAACACAGAAGATTAGATTTACGAAAATTCATTACGTAGGTAAATATAAAATAGTTCATACTCTGAACAGAATGTTGGTACATGAGGGCATAGAATGCGGGTACTTGAGTGGTTAAGAGCGTTCCTTACCTTCTAA
Source organism: Eumeta japonica (assembly GCA_005406025.1). NCBI lineage: Eukaryota > Metazoa > Arthropoda > Insecta > Lepidoptera > Psychidae > Eumeta > Eumeta japonica. Next base: position 133,763 of record BGZK01001460.1, read on the forward strand.
CAAAAGAGTACCGGTCTCAAATCCTGACCACGATTGAAATGACCAACGAATATTTAACCCAAGTCAAACCTCTCACTCGACGCTTCGGATAACGGCCATCAACGACAACTTCCCACCCGCACTCGTGCAACTCGGAAGGCTTAACATATATATGATGATAGAAAAGCCTGCGAAGGCCTTAGCAATAAGATTATATAACTCTGTAAACTGTAAATTAGACTTATAATCAAATCATTTTGGCCTATTATCTGTAGCAGCTTGCCATTGGACGTAAGCCTATATAAAAATGAACTACGCACTAAAAATGAATTTCTTTGGTGAACAACATTTCTTTCGTACACAAATTATTTATATAAATCAAGAAAATTGGTATTTCTGATACCTAGACAGATGTATCGTCTTGGAAATACATTATTTGGTTTTTAAATGTTTGTGTTAATAGAAAGTTTCTTTGCTTTTGCTTTTTGTGTTAATAGAAAAAAAATACCTTTAGATGAAATATATCCGCTTGTCGCATATAAATACAATGAATTTCTTTGCAATGCGGTAACTTCTTCTTGCAAGAGTATCAGTTTTTATTGTTAGGCAGAATAACTTGACATTAAACTATCGAAACATTATTTTATTTTAACTCTTTATATCTCTATTCAAAACCGTCTGCATTTTGATTAGTGCACAAAAAATTTTGCAACAGAAATTAGCATACGACATCTACCTAATTCCTAACATTCTCTAATTCATTTTATTTTTTTATAGATGTAATGTTAAATATTCTATTAAAGTACATGTGATAGTTCACTGAAATTACTGTCTTGTCGATAAATTGTACTGGATTCATATCATAGAATATTCATCACACAATGACGATGTTACAAGTACGCAGAAAAAAAAGCAACCCGATTCCTAAACTGTCACAAAAAGTGATTTAAATTAAATAAAATAGCAGTATTTTTTAATTAAAACAATAGATGAAATTCATAAAAATTACTCTTAATATTAAAAAAAATGTATGATGTGAACATATCCAGATTTTTTGATTGTTTTTCGATTTGATTAAAGTACAATAGTTGCAAAAAATATTAGCAATATAAACTCTAATAAAAAAAACAAAGGTCCAACTGTCACAAAAAAAAATTAAATGCATTCATTTAATATAAGTGCGAAGAGATTGTCGTACATATGTTTTAAAGAAATATATTATTTTCCTTTAAAGCTTTTTATAGCTACTTTATTAACCTGATAAACTGCTATGCACCTAATATTGTAGCTATTTCTACACAAAAACATCCATTTGACATATTTTTTTTATACTAATGCTAGCTGGCCCGGCAGACGTTGTTCTACACTTTATTGTAGGTGACTCAAGCCCGTATAGTTAATGCCCGCAGCTGCACCAGCATGGACATAGAATTTTTTTTTGATCAATGTTAATTTCAATCTTGTTATCAGTTTTGATCCCAATTCCAGTGACATATTGATCGCACACTCGTTTTCGACTCTAGTCCCGTTTTCAATTTCGATTCTGGCCCCATTTTCAATTCTGCTTTCGATCTCGCTTTCAATTCCGATTCCGCTTATGATTCCATGACCGCTCCTCGTCCTTGATTTCGTCTCAATCTAATCCCGATTTTGATTTTGCTCCCAATCTCGATTGCGATTCCACTTTTGATTCAATTTCAATAAATTATCCCATTTTAAGGACTTTTTTCATGCAGAAACCCTAAAAGCGGCTCAGTATGCTCCTCTACCTTCCAGTGAAAATCGCAGTGATGGATTTAGTCGTTCCGAAGATACCTTGGACAAACAGACAGATGAACAGATACAAAGAGTTATTTTCTTTTATAAAATCTTGTTCTGAAAATTAGGAACACAACAAAAAAGGAATCAACCAGATCAGTAGAACCGTTCTCAAGCGATGCTCTTCCATACATGTGGCAATTGATTTTTATTTATACAAATAATTTATAAAGAATAATTCTTATAAATTTTCATATTCATACTTCTGTATAAAATACAATTTATACACTATTCAATATCATTGATTTCGCAGCATCCCACAATAGTAAGTGATGTAATTCTTGCATGCAGGTCCATCGTCTCATTTTACAGAATTATTTTTCAACAGTACGACTAACATATTTGCAACAATTTTTAACTGACACCGTTTTACGACAGATCATGGCAGGTCGCCAATCGACACAAATACATCTTTATTAGACAACTGCTTTCAAAATAGCGTTACCTCTAATGACATCGGCAACCATCAATTTCACAATTTGTCCTGAACACTAGTTAATATTTATTATTAACCACTTGTAAAAACACGCCTTTAGACTGCTGTCATTTTTGAAAGCTGCCATATCCTGTGAGCGTTTTACGGCAAAAAGTGATTGACTTAAATCACCAATCATTTCCATTTAGAATAATTTCATCTAAGTGAATTTGGATTTCATCGCTACACTTCAGCATACAGTGACGCCATATTATTTTTTTTATTGATCAGTAATAATGATATAAACTGGTATATTCAAAATACAGTTTTTATTTGACTTAAATTTTGGTCGTTTTGAAAGTAGTTTGTGAAACAGAGGAAAAAGGGTGAACTAAATAACAATGTAGAAAAAAATGATGCCTGTATAAATCAAAGGACAGTTCCTTTAGTTTAGCGTAACGAATTGTTATTGCTGAAGACGAATCGTCTTAAACACACATTGATATCACACTAAATGACAATGCACAATTTACATACATAATAAAACTATAGAACCAATGCGTTAAAAATATAGGGTCGGGAAAAAAGTTTTTTCATATTTCTTATACAAATTCCAGATAATTTTTCATCATATTTTATTTAAATTTAATTATAATGTATATAATAGACAAGTAATTTTACAGTCCTCTCTTAATGTTAACTTAAGCCTACCTAAAGAATTTCAAAAAGACCGAAACACAATCTGAGGGTGCAAAGCCAGGGCTATATGGTGGATGCATTAACACTTCCCAACCAAACTCTCTCGATATTCTGCTGAGTGTCTAAAAATGTGTGTAATGTGGTGTTATAATGATGAAAAACCACGCCTTTTCTGTTGATCAATTCCGGCCGTTTTTTCTCTACTTCTTGCTTGAGTCTCATGATCATGAGCTGTTGGCAGTAGAAATCCAAATTGATGGTTTTTTTCTAGCAGTAAAAGTTCATAATGATAATGCTCTTCCAATCCCACTACACATATCATCAACTTATGCAAGTTGATCCGACCTTCGATATAGCCTGTGGAGCTTGCTTGCCTTGTGAGCATGATCTTTGCGCACGTTCTTGTCATAGGGAATCAATTTTACTTTCGGGGAGTGCGTGTGGAACCCAGGTATCGAGTCCAGGTTTTTTTTCAATTGGATCAAAACTGTTTTGTGGTCAATTTTCAACTCTTCAGCTATATCATAAGAACTAATATGTCGATCTTGCTCTAGTTTTACCAAAATGGTAGCGATTTTATTCGTAACAGGTCGACTAAAGCGAAATTTCATTCAGGGAGGTCGTATGGGACCCAAGTATCTAGCTTTTTACTCACTTATATTAGTTTCACCTATGTTTGTTTGTTTGTATCGACTCCTTTAATTCAATTTTAACCCACTTTAAAAGGTCATGTTTCATTAAAACTTTGTAGATTTATCAAGAGCTGATGACAATACAATAATTTCATATTTTGAGAAATAAAATTGTGAAAAAAATTAAATTTCTGAAAATTTTTAAAATTTGAAATTCAATATTTTACAAATAGAAGTTACTTAAAACATTATAAAATATAACAATTTTGAAAAAAAAATTAAATCGAAGTAAGTTTAACAATTTTGGAAAAAAGAATTGAAATTTATAGAAAATAGTTAAAGATGAAAATTTTAAAATAAATTTTAAATTTCTGAAATTTTATAAAATGTGAAAATGAAAAATCTTAAAAAAAAATTGTATGTTACAACTATAAGTTGTACAGCGCAACGATAACTTATGTTGAGCGCTAAATTTTCACTCAGTTTTAAACTCACCCAATCCAATATAAATTTGTCGAGGAATGAATGGCAAGAAGGTGTTTCAAAATGTCGCCTGCGTCAACCTCAGGTCGTCAATGCAAGGTTGTATATGGTAGATTATGCAATTATTTATCTGGGTCCTCGGTTGTTTGCTGCCAGACAGGCTTATGTAGCTTAAGTCGCGGAAGGTCACTAAATGAAAGTCAAATAAAATAAATTAATTGCTCAAAGCTAATAGAGAAAGTTCCATGTAATAGTGATGCGTTAAATCAAATGAAAAGGTTACCTAGACATAAATGACATAAGTCTAAATTCATTGCCACACGTAAGATATTCTGAAATCAAGGCTCTTGGTTATAAATACTATTGATATCGTTTTAAAACTGAAAATTTAGAAAACTAAATATAGTTTCAAAAAATTAAAAAACGTGCTTTAGTGATAAATCGAACTAAAAGTGAAAAATAATTTTAAATATAGGAATAATATTATAAACGAAAAATATTAATGTTATTGTGAAAAAAACGTGGGTCCCTTTGGGCATCTTTCCTACCAATTTTGAACGAATCGGACCAATCGAATATTTTCGAGAGCTGATTTATCGAACACCTTCAGCTTCTTTTATATGTATGGAGTGTCCCCCCTAGAAATATTTCTTTTTGTTATTTAAAACTAAGCAGCGGCTTATAAAGACATCTTTATTCTAAATTTCATCAATATGCTTCTTGCAGTTTTTGAGTAAAATGCCTATAACATACGGACGGACATATGTAATGAAACTATAAGGGTTCCATTTTTGGCGTTGTGATTCTGAACCCTAAAAATGAGACTGTATTTTGTTCGTCTTAAATCATTCACGCAATTAATATAAAACAATCGAGATGTTTTACTCGGAAAAGGGAGGATTCCTGAAAGAAAAACTAACAATTATACCCAACTTCGGCTGTATATTTGTACTACTAAACAGAAATATTACACCGACCTTAAAAATTCCTTTACCATCTCCGTTTCATCCGCATATTTTTGCTTTACAGTTTTTAAAAGTTCGTTTATTCTTAGAAAGCTACGCTATCTGCGAATAGTATAACCTAAATTTTATTTTGGTAGTGTAACGTTTGTCCCGGCTCCGCCCAAATCGGAACAATGACCAGTAGCGGAATCAAAATCGCAAGCGGGACAGGGAACAGAATCGAGGAATCGAAAGTCGGAACCAGGAGATAATGAACCCGAGAATGAGACTAGGATCGAATCGAGTGTAGGGCTAAAAATTAAATTAAGAAAATGAGACTGTAATAGGAACGAATAACAATACTGTAATTATAATTAAAAAACCGGCCAAGTGCGAGTCGGACTCGCGCACCGAGGGTTCCGTACAAACCTGCAAGGTTTACAAAGTTCGTTTTACCAAATTTCGAGATTCTATGTCAACGGGAAGTGGTCTTTAGGTCTTAATTCCCTTGCGTGTAGTTGCGAGTTTCAAAATATGCGGTATCAATGGTTGTACTTTTGCGTTTTGTTTTGCGTTGACTTAGAATTTTTTTTCACGGGTTAAAGGCAATTAGATCTAAGTATTTGATATGAATTTCAACTTGATAGCTCTACGCGTTCATGAGGGAAAAAAAGTAATAAGTTTATATTTATTAAAAATATATATTTTGTAATGTAACTAAAATTTAAGGTTTTCGGAATTTTCCTTTATGTGTGCTATAAAACGTTGCTTCATGCCAAATTTCAAGATTCTAGGTCGACTGGAGTACCCTTTAGGTTTTGATTCCCTGCGAGTACTTGCGAGTTTCAAAATATGCAGCTTAAATTGCTGTTTCTTTTGATTGCGTTGACATAGAAGTTTGATTTTGTTACAGCTTAAAGATTATAGACCTGAGTATTTGGTATGAATATCAATTTAATACCTCTACGCGTTTATGAGGAAATGGGTAGTAAGTTTAAAATTATTAAAAAAATATATTATGTGATGTAACTAAAATTTATATGGTTTCGTAATTTTCCTTTATCTATGCTATAAGACGTTGCTTCGTTACCAAATTTCAAGATTCTGAGTTCACGGGAAGCACCCTGTAGGTTTTGATTCCCTTGCAAGTGTCGAATTTGCAGCATAAACGGCTGTATCTTTGATTGCGTTGGCTTAGAAGTTTGATTTTTTCACAGCTTCAAGGGACAGTAGACCTGAGTAATTGATATAAATTTCAGCTTCATACCTCCACGCGTTCCTGAGAAAAAGGGTCTTGACAGACGGACGGACGGACAGACGGACAACAAAGTGATCCTATAAGGGTTCCGTTTTTTCCTTTTGAGGTACGGAACCCTAAAAACCGGAGGATGATATGAATTGGGACTAAAATCAGAATCTACTTAGATCAAGACCGGATTCGGCACGAATCAAGAATGAGATACGATCGGGATCATGATTGAAAGCGTGGTCAATCTGTATACAGTTGAACCTCGATAAGTTAAAGTCCAAGGGAAACACAAAATATTTTAAGTTATAGAGGTTTTAAGTTATCAAGGGTCTATGTTAAGGATAGGTTAATATAGAGGTAGGTTTGTACATATGTATGCATGTACCCTTGTTCCACCCTTTATCAGCGTATGTGAGTGTTGTTAGTTTTCTTTTTGAACTCATTTTAAGCCACTTTTATCACATAGTAAGTAAAGCGATGTTTTCCAGGTTCCAATGATCAAAAACTTATGATCCAAGGTTATTTATGTCTTAATACTAACCGCCGCAATGCTTGAAAGAATTTCGAAGAAGCAAACAAGAGGTGACATATGTATTATTTACGTTAACAATTTAACTAGTGAACACGTGCAAGCAATAAATACCGAAACCTTTCATTTTGCACACCCTTTCAAAATGACTCATTGACAAACAATTTTATTTTATAGAGATTGTGGAAACATTTCTTTAAGTTACCGTGGGCCAATACAGAGATTACTTATTTAAGTTATAGAGGTTGCGTATTTTAAGTTATAGAGGTTTTGAGCTCTGATGGAAAGGGAACATATTATTTTTTGAAGTTATAGAGGTTATTAAATTACCGAGGTTTGAGTTATCGAGGTTCAACTGTATAAGACTAGCTTTTGCCCACGGCTCGGCCCGTGTAGATATAAAATAATGATGTTTTTAGTAGGATTTGTGTAAAATCTGTTTTTAGTAATCGCCTACGTCCCAAAAAGAGTAACTACGCCAAATTTAAGTCACTCGGACCTTAAGTTTCAGAGATTTTATAATGAGTTAAAAAGTGGTGTTTCGCTTATATATAATAGATGAAGAAATTTATTCTATGCCTATGCGGGCGGATCCGTAAGCGGTGACTAGTTTAATCTAAAATCAAATCACGTTACCTCTGCATTAACAGCCGCTACAAACGTCAGAGCTAAAACGGTGTATATGAAAGCTTTAGCAAAAAAGTCAGTTTTGAATGTCAAAACTTTGTATACCTCCAGTGTGTTTTTGATGTTTCTACATTTGTATTCAATACTAGCTGGCCCGGCAGACGTTGTTCTGCCCTTTTTTGTGGGTGACTTGTGGGTAACTAGGCGAACTTATCTGCTGCTGGAACCAAACAGAGAATTAGAAACCTTATTACCAACCCTACGCTATATAACATTACGACGTTGTTCTCTTGGCATGAAATAAAGATCGCATATTTTACTTCGTTATTTCATTTTATTTATTTAATTGAGAAAAGTAAATCATAAATGTCAAAAATTCTTGCTCTTGACAAGGAATTTCTCTTTCAGCTTGTATAAATAATTCTTTCTCTCAACTTAGGTTTCAAAGATATTTGGATTTAAAATCTTTGAATAGTTTTTTCAAACAATTTTATAAGAAATGGTGAGATATTTTTTACACTCATTTGTAGTTTATACTAATATCTAGCGCTTTTATTTTTCACATATTTTTTATTTTTCTCAAATTATTTGAAACATCAACTTTTTCTCTGTCGGCTACAGATTGAAATATGTTGTCACATTAAATAGAATCATTTCAATTTATGAAACTAATAAAAAATGTAAATATGATACATAATCAATAAATTCCAGAAATTTAAGTAATTCATAAGTTTCATTTCCGTTTCACTTTTAAGAAAACCAATTTAAATAAATAAACAATGAGGGGACACGACGTCATCCCTCGTCTAAGCCCTTTCTCTTATTAAATAAGATGTTTACCTTTAAAACTTTTCATTTAAAACTCAAAATAAATAAACAAATCCAACAATCGTCTTAATTTGTATAAAAATTAACATTTTTTTACTAGCACTAATTGAAAATTTTATAATAGAATTGTAACCTACTATTGCAGTAAAAATAACAAATTATTTCAAAGATTTACTCTGACAATCACCTGGGCTGAGCGCAAAGACGTGACAGTGAAGCTTTAGTATTGGAGACAATTTTGTTTCAAGTAAAGGAAAACCTTTCCTAAAATTTGTTTGTTGTTCTAGTTCTTTGTTTTTTTTTTTTTTTGTAGTTCTTATAATTTATGCATCTTAAGAACAAATTATTTCCATATAAGTTAGTCGATAACTGTAATATTACGTGTAATATAAGTCATAAAATTACGAACATTGTACTCGATTTCTACATATACAGTAATTCAAATCCATTAATAATCAATGTTAGTAATCCATTTAAAACATACTTCCAACTTTTTATATTATTAATAGCCTATAGCGATCTATAAACGATTCCGCGTTGGATGGTCAAATCCCAATTAGAATCTATCCAACCGTCAGCGTATAACAAACATCCATTCAAATATACTTTTGATGCTGAACATTTTCCATTGACAATTGTACACTTGGCAAATCAAACTGAAAAGAGAGTATATGTGGGGCAGACTAAAATTTCTGGAATATATGTGAGAAAACGCTTGCCTGCAACATGCATTAACATGCAATCCACCATGACCCTCAGTCTGCCTCTCCACTACAAATCTCTATCAAAGGATTGAATATTGATTCCAGAAGATTGACAGATATCGAACACCTAAGCAAGTGTTATTTATTTTTATAATTATCTAATTCCGCTAACCGTTAAATTGTTAACTCTACGTACGTTTCATGCCAACCAGGCACATCCTCAGGAAATTGCCGACAGTCACATCCACCAGAGTACAAGGAACGTTAAAACAACCAACACAACCTCGTAAAACGGGCCGCTATCATGCAATGGTCAAAGAGCGACGAAAACATTCTTAAGGCAGCCACAGACCACCACCGATAGACATGTCTGTCAAATGTCACAGACTAACCATCACCAACACTACCCAAATAGTCACAGGCAAGCGTCCAATAATGGCGATTTATAAACGTCAATTTGGTCGTTGAGCATTTTATTATTATCTTTGTTTTAAAATTTCGAAGGATTCCAAAACATTTAAACGTAACCCCTTCTCACACACATGCAAAACATCAAATTTGTGATCGTTATTAAGCTTATGACCGGTTTCCAATAGACGTTTAGTAAAATGGGATCTGTCTCATTTATTATTTCTAAAGGCCGAAATATGTTCTTTGTATCTTTTCAAAACAACGTCCGGTTTGTCCTATATATATATATATATATATATATATATATATATCGATTTACACGTTATCACACGTTAATTTATAAATTCCAAATTTTTGAAGTGAAACTTCTTTATCGGCATATGAGAGAAATTTTATAGCAATGTAACGTTTTTCTGTTACGCGCCATCTTTATCTTATTCAGCTTTATTCAAGCAATTTCTGTGAAGTTGTAAATAGTAAATCATTTTTCGAAAAATGATATCATAAAGAAGTTTCACTTCTTACGTGTGTACACTAATACACACACACTTTTTTTTTAAATTATTGTGTAATTTATCTTTATTGTAACATAAAGTTTTCAAATTGTTATTTGTTTTAAAGGTCGTATAAATATTATGTTTTTTTAATAATCTTGAAATTTTCTCCGAAATTGTACCAAAATATGTCAAACTAGCTATGTATTTCTTTTCCTCTTTTGATTGTGTTGGATAGATACTTTTCTTTATAATACTTTTTTGGTTTTTATTAATGAGTCCATCAATATATTTTTTACTATATCCGTTTGCCAGTGCTATACTGTAAATGGTATTTAATTCTATAATGTGAGAAAAGATTACTATGAATGGTTAAAAATGAATTTGTTGTTTCTCAATATATTCTCCGTTATCATAAATACAATTTCTCATACAAATAGACCTCGGAAACATGTTTGAAATACTCTTCGAACTTTTCTCTCAGCTTCTTCTGGCGATGAAATCGTTAAGCGTGAAATTGGATCTTAATTTTTGCAAACAAAAAAAGTCATGAGATGCCAAGTCAGGACTATAAGCAGGATTCCTCATAAGTTTTATGTTTTTCTCTTTTAAAAATTTATTTGTCTGTATGACCGTGTGAGAACTGGCATTATCGTGATGCAAGATGATACGAGGTTTACTGTTATTTTACGGAGTTCGTCAATAACTTTCGGCAAACAAATGGTCGCGTACCAATCACTGTTCACGGTATGACAAATCTCTAAAGCAACAGTAGCTATTTATTAAAACAAGACACAGTTTTATTAAAACAAGAAGCATCGAATAACATCCGATTGGAGAAATTTCGCTCACGCGCTACTTTGATTGGTTGGTTGGTTGGTTTGGCTCATCTCGACAGACCCATACGGTCAATTGCGGCGTTTTTAAGGTGTCGTAGTAATCCATGTTGTGTAAATCCATGTTGCATCACCTGTTACTATGTCCCACACCTAATTTAACTCCTCTTCTTGCATCTAGTAAGCATGGTGTTGCACGAGTAGAGGCAGTTCGTTTTTGAGCGTCAGTCAAATAATGTGGAATCCAACGAGAGCACAGCTTTTCATACTCAAACGTTTGTGTAGGATTTGTTATATTTATTTAATACATGCCTATACTTAAACATATCTGGATCTCATGTTTGATCACATGCCTGTCTGTTGCGATCATACGTCGCACAGCATCGATGTTTTGTTGTTCACAGCAATGGACCGGCGACCATCACAAAAATTCATCACTGAAATTGGCACGGTTAAAATTAAAAAAAATACTTATAAATAGTCGTCTTGCATTGTGGTTCATCGCCAAAAGCAATTTGAACGCGAAATAGACTCTGCTGAATTGTCAAATAACTCTTAAAATCGTAGAATATCATACTACGAAAATTTTCACGACTTAAATCCATAGTGATATGGACACACAATTTTTAAAATGACGCCACAATTTAAAAACAATTGACAATCAGTTGAAACAAACTGTATTCTACAGCCAAAGAGTTCCATTTTCAATTGTAGTAATTACTTTTTATATATTCTTTATGTAAGTGGCCTGTTCCAGAAACTTATAGTGCGCCTCACTTATTTATTAGTAGCTCTCGCGCGGCTCCGCCCGCATGAACATAAAATGAATTCCTTCATTTTTCATATCGATATCTCACTCTCGATACCTATCTCAGACTCACTATTGGTTCCAATCTCGATCTCAATGTAGATCCCTATTCTTATGAAATAAACCGAAAGGAACCTACATACCAAAGACACAGGTGCTATATCGTTAAATAATATTATTGTGAAGCAATTTCGCTTCCATATTTGGTTCCAATCTTGATTCTGCTGTGTGTAGCGATTTCAATTCCGAACCGCTGTTTATCTTTATCTTCTCCTATGGATTACTGTTACCAAAAACTAATCAGTATATAAAAAAAGAATTTGTTCTACATTAAAAAGAGCGAACCCGCAAGCAAAAGCTCATAAGTAATAATGTTACTTCAATTTAAACCCCGTATATATAAATTAATAAATTAGAGTTTAATTGATGGTTTTTATTAATTTTTTGCATGCTGGGTATTAAAAGTAACAGTTAATCGACAAACAGAGAAAAATGGTAATACATGTTTTTGTGTTCTACTGTTTATTCTTTGCCCTCCAACCATGTTTTTTTATATTGCAAAAACCTGTAATATGTATTTTTTTATTATATGTATAGAGTTCCCTAGCTGTCTATATTTTATTTTATGACTTTCATAATAATAATTTTGTTTTTGTGCAAAGAATTTAAATGCGTAGTTTTTAAGAACGTCACTTTCTCCTTTCGTTTATTTAGATTTCATTGGGAAGTCACGCAGATATAAGAGATTTTAACTATATGTATATAAATTCATGTCGTAACTCATATTTTGATAAAATAAACTCCCTAGCCTATAGAATTCGGCATTAAATAGTCCTGTTATCATCAGCTTTAATACAATCAGTTCCATAAAATTTTCTTTATCGTTGATAACTATACGAACTTTAAAAAATCTGCCAAATATCAATTTAAAATTCAATGTGCTGTTTATGTTTAATTCCTTTTTCTATTAACGAATGTGAAACCAAATCAACATTAAACTATCTGTTTACACCGGATAGTGAATAAAATGTAGCACGAAAAGTGTAATTAATAATAAAATATAATTTTAAATTTTTAAATGCGTCTTCACTAACATTTTTTATTAACAATCGATATTAATAAATTATTATAATTATTGCCACTAGCGTAATGGGGACTTTTGTACCAGGTCAAACCCGGGGCAACATATTAGGAATATAAATTCAACCCTCTTTTTAACACGCTTTTATTAGCTTCACCTGTATGTTTGTATGTATGTATGTACGTATGTTTGTAACTCTCCTTTGGCGGCTGCTGACTCCAAACTTGTCCTTCTATAAATCCTCCCTAAATGTGGTAAAATAATAAATACTTAAGTATTTCCGACAATCAAAAGGCTATAATAAATAAGATGCTGGACATACATGATAATTAAGAAATAAATTTAGAATAAAATCATTCAATCAAAAAAAAATTCTAATTGAATTAATATTAAATTCAATTTGAATGAATATTAAATTCAATTTCAAATAAAAACGTTAAAGTCTGAATTGTTTTTAGAATTTATCACTGCAAATTTTCTCTTTAGTTCAAAACAAATCTGACTACTGTCCGCCCTCTGTTGGAGATTCTCTATACTACCTGCTTCAGTCTCATTTTGAAATTTGACACCTCAAATTTTATTATCGAACTCTAAAAGTAGAAAATAAATATAGTTTAAAAAAACTAAAAAACACGCTTTTATAGTGGAATAAACTAAAAAGTAGAAAATAATTTGAATATAGAAATCAATTAATGAACCAACAATAAATATTATTATTGTGAAAAAAGCGTGGGGTGCTACATGTTTGTCCGTTCTTGAAAAGCGCCCCACACTTTTTTCACATTTTTATGTTATTATTTTTAATTATGCAATTTAATTTATTTTTTTTTACTTATATTTTCAGCAAAATTATTTCATTTGTATTTTGATTTATTCTGTTTCAGATTATTATAATTTATATTTTTAGATAATTGTGTAGTCAAATTTTAATTTTATCATATTGTAAACTGTATAATTCATAATAAATAAAATCCATTATAATTAATATCATTCAAACCGATAGATGTATCTATAATGTTCTGAATATATGTGTGTAGATAGAATAATGACAAAATCACATGATTCTGAGTTCAGTCATATCAATTCATTTATCTATAAACATAATAAGATACTTGGACCCCATTTGTCCGTACATTGACAAAATTACTTATATACGAAAAATGGAAGGGGACGATAAGAGATATAACGATTTTTATATTTTTTTCTATATATCTTTATGTCTGTCTGCTCCTTTCACATTTTATGAAATTACTGAAAGGATTTCGATGTGGATTTTACTGGTAGATAAAGCTTGGCTCATAGCAAGGCTTTATATCATTCAAATAGGACGACAGAAAATAGTTATACTGGTTTAAAAATCTAACTTGGGAAGTTACAAGGCAAATAATAATTGCTAGCCTCGAAGGGCCTATGGACGTACAATACGATGCACAACAATGTTCAAGAGGAAACAACAAAACCACTCGACCTTCTAATCGGGACGCGCTCCATTTGAAAAATATCCAAGGGCGAAAAGGGTTGAACCAGTGAATAGGGGAAAGGGTTAAGCTGCGATAGAAACTTTATATGACAAATCAAATTCCAAGCAGGCGAAACCGCAAACGAAAATCTAGTCTCTAAATAATATTATAATAATGATCGTGACCTTGTAAAAATGTGTTCGAGCTTCTTGAAAATAACTTTCTACCTTAATAAATAATTTATTACAAATTCAGATATAAAGAACTACGTGTGTGTACTTAAATAGTTTTATTTCATACTAATTGACCCGGCAAACGTTGTTATACACTTTCTTATGAATAGCTTATCCATATAGCTAATGGGCGTAACTCTGCCGTCACGGATGTAAAATGAATTATTCTTCTTTTGTATAGATCGATCTCAATTTAGCCTCGCTCTCATTTTGATTTCTATTCTAGTCACATTTTGACTCTGATCCCGTCCAACCTCGTTTCCAACTCTAGTCTCGTTCTTAATTTTGGCCCCACTCGCTTTCGATATTGATTCTGGACCTTTTGATTTTGTTTCCCCATCCAGCCTTCTATTCCGATTCAATACAGTCTTCGATACCAGTCGCAGTTCAGATTTCG